>BSQZ01000015.1:4817500-4935000 GCA_033239005.1 Lamellibrachia satsuma | reverse complement strand
ATTAAAATATTGCTACATGTATCTAGATAATTTGATGTAGTGTTCACCCTCCAGCAACCTGAGCACTATTGTCTGGCCTAACACTTACTTCAGTAAGAACAAATTCCGTAAAAATGTGTCCTGTCCTGAACAACTAAATATGATGAGATTGGTGGCTAGGGTTCCGGGTTCCTGGACATAGATTTTTAACTATGAATGCATAGACTGGCTAAAAATTATCTAAGAAACAGTGTGGCTCTTGGATTATCTGTAAAATGATATTAGAGTTTTGTTGGTAATGTCCTTTCCTGAACAACCAGGTGGTTTTGCAGCACCTTCTGCATGCTCATATTTGGTTTTTGGATATTTTTTTATAGGTTTTCTTAACCAAAATTAGTTTTAACCACTTCATATGTTGCTCTTCTGAGCTGTTTTATTGTTTGCTGTTATTGTAACCTTGCACAGATGGTTTAGAGACATGTAGAAAAAAATCCTTTCCTGAGCGAACGGGCCTTCAGTTCATTACAATGACAGCAATTCAGTTGCCTTGTACAGCATAATCCAGAAGCATGCACAATAATTCCTGGCTGTTCTGTCAAACATTAAGCACTATTACAGAGTCAATTATATCAGTCTGGTTGTAAATATGCTTCCAATTTGTCAATGTGTCCTTTTTCCATGAGAGAAAGACTTGTGTTTTCACTCAAATTTATACTCTTCTTTTAAGATAATTAGTGTTCTCCGTGTAACCTGTTGCTGCTTCAGCTATTTAATGTTTGTATTTCTTATAATAAACCTGACTGGGGCCTGCTGAACATTGTAAAAGATTGTGTCCTTTCTGAACAAAATTATGTGCACTGATATAGCATACGCTAACTTTACAATGCCTAGCCCTACTTACACAAAACTGCTCACAGTTGTTCTACCATACCTGTGATTTGTAGAAATATGTGTTTGTGATCAGTATACATTGTAGTTATTAAAAGAATACTAATGAAAGCCATCAGAGCAAGAAATGTGGTTGGAAAAAGCAGCATTTGTTCAAATAAATTCTGTGAAGCTCATGTGTACCAACAGCAGAGGAAATAATAGTATTATCATTTGGGAGCTTTTAAAGACATCTGTATGATGTAGATGATAAGCAAAATGGTTGTTCACTTTTTGTTCAACATTTATGACAGTCTCTGAAAGAATTCCACATAATAAAAAATGTGCAAGTGTTTAAGCTTCAACCCATACATTTCCTCGTTTCTGTATATATGTACTTTGAATTCATAAAATTATTTTTTTCATATAAATGCATTTTACTTTTTGACCCTGGTGAGACTATTTTGCAACCTTTCCCGTGAAATCGTCCCTTGGCATGTCAGTTTGGTCCAGTATTGCACCAAGTAACGGGTTGCCATGGTTGGGTCAATACTGGCCCTGTGGACATCCACATCTTGGCCCAATGATGACGTGCCAACATTGGATCAATTTAGTAGCATACAGCCCTGCACATTTGGTCAACATTCCTAGTTGGAAATGCTATATGGGTATACGATAACGTTAATACACTGTACACAATAACGTTAATCAAACGTTTTACAAAATTTTTTTCATAACAACCTCAAAATGTTCTCATAGCGTTCTTGTGTTTGGCTGGGTAGGTGTTAGTTCTTTGAAAAGCCGCGCACCGCGCAACGTGCTATCGCTGCTGACTGGACAAAGCTACCTGGCGGCTTTGTCGGAGCGACGAGGCGCGCAAACGACTTATTAGCATTCCGGAGGACATAACTCAGGTCTGATAACCGGACATCGGTCGGGCGTGTACTCTGGCAGACAGGGAATCAGACACGCACGACCGTAGACTGCATTTTGTTTGCCTTAAGGAACTTAGGCAAACAGCCGAACTCAGCGCTTGCTTAGTGACTGTGGCGTCCGCCAGGTGGATAAGCCCGTCAGTCGAAGCAAGCGTTTCGGAAGCAGATGCTAATTGTTGTAAAACTAAGTTCGTTCGGGCGCAAGTAATGGCGAGATTTTGACTTATGGTAACTTGCGAAAGCAACCACGAAGTTGAACTCGATCAGCTCGTGTGCTCGTTCGGACTTAGTCAAATCCCTTTCTGGGAGACGGCTATGCCAGTCGCGCTGCGCGGATTTTTATTACCGTAAAGTTGTAATTTACGAACGGACGTGTTGTGGTGCGAATGGACGAACAGCTTAATCACGGTGCTATCGGTGAAACGCACTGTTCTTTCAGTTCTCAGCTCAATGCTAGCAAAGATGTGTCCTAAATAAGACTGACAATTTACTCGACTCAATAATACCTTTTCGTCGAGGCCCTCAATGATTACAATGGATGGCCTGTAATACAAAGGACATTCATGGTTAGAATAATTAACATGATTCGAATAATGAACAGAATAGCATCTAGCTGCAATGGCGTCATAATTGCATTATCCTGTGTTCCAAGAATGACCCCAGTGGCTTCCACGACTGAACTGAATGGGTTAACTTGCCTACTCCACAAATCAGTAATAACATTTAAATTTTGAAACTTAAAAATAAGTGCCATTTTTTCCCTAGCATAATGTGTTACGTTCTTTCCAGTTCCCTTTTCCTGTTACTTAATTAGCAAAATGTGTTACTTTCTTTCCGTTACTTTGTCCATTTAACAAAGCGTTTGAAATGCACGGGACATGTTCATTTCAATCCAATTTCAACAATGATCGAGTTGCAATGGATGGCCTAACCACCGGGATGCGAAATAGCAACTCTTTGTTCTGGTATCGGCTACCTTGTTTGTTTACGTTTTCGCCTGTTGTGGGAAGAATGTCGAATGAGCTTTTCTTTACACGTCTACCCGTATTGCAAGAATATTTCCGTTCTCCACGGAATGCTGCCATTCTCACAATGGTGAATTGCCACTATATATTTCAAGGAATGCGCGGCTAAACTTTGCTACGTAGCCCCAAATGGAGCAGTGGTGTAGCCTTGAAATTATTTCGTATTTCGGTTGCAATACGTGATTGTTATGTTGCAGGGATTTATTTTTTCAAAACCTATATGTTCTCACAGTTCGCAATATACGTAGAGAAACTATGACTTGTATGTACGTACAAGTCATAGTTTCTCTACGTATATCGCGAATGTGACAAAAAGATAGCAACATATCTCGATTGGTCGCATGGAAACAGTACTGGCCAAACTCGTGTTTGTCAAACGTGCACTTTGCCATGAACACTTGTCGCAATAATTATGATACGGAAGAACGGTGAACGGTGCACCGATCGCAACAAACGGCTCTTTTCAGAGCCACCCACATTTTCACAAAAGAGAATTGCTTTCATCGCATTTATTTCTTCACTGCGCATCATATTCTTCAGTCGCACCCTTCTATCTATTTACTGTTAGTCCTCGCACCCTCCGACAGACAAGGCCACAGTCTGCAAAAATTCGTCCAATGCGACAACGCGCTTCCGCTATTTCACAGCTCTACACGCACATCCCATACAAATTTTTTTATGTTACTTGGCCAAGCTGTGTATATCTTGCGTAGTAGCGATACGATATCGTGTCGTCTTCGTGTGATCCTACCACGTGCCATTAACTGCTTTTCGCCTAACCGCCACTTCAAACAAATTATCTGTAATGACCTACATAAAAGACGCATACATTTATTGTAAACAGTATTGTCAGAAAAATCGCGTGTCTGGTTTTGCGAAATTGTAGGCCCCACTGTAGTGCTAATTTTTTTTATTCATACAGGTTCCTTCTTGTTATTAATAAATTACTTCGTTTATGCAGTATGTTATGCATCGTCTGGGAAGTTTGAAAATGTCGATTTTTAGCTCAGAAATGTATGGCTTGCCGATTTAATGATTAACTGACGGAACCACTAATTGGATGGCGCATGTCACAATAATTATGCACAGTCTGAAATTAACCCACAAGAAACACGTCCCAACAACTCAATGATGTCCACTGCCAACAGCATTTTACTGATATGCCGAGAATTACAGCTGAATCTTCGTTTACAGCTAGCGTCGACCTGTCCACACGATTTATGAATCGCGTAATACGTGGACAATCGTGCTGTATGTATTCACACCTCTGTTCGCTCTACTGTTGTCCAACTGTTACGGATAATACGCCTAGCGTATCAGTAAAAACAATGTCAAAGCCTATATAGGTACAATTTAATGTTGTCAGTCCGCCTGGCAACTGAACCGCTAACCGGAAGGGGCTCGAAATAAGTCCGCCTCCGAAAAAGCGCGCACTTGTTCAGTGAATTATATATAGCAGCAACTCGGAGCTAACAAGACACTTTTGTGTCGTGCGCACCTTTCGTAAGTTTGTCGACCAAGTTTTCTACCGCAAAAGTATCGTGTACGGCGCTGTACTCGAAAACAGTCGTTAAAACGGTATCTTCATGTAGAGTTAACGCAAAAAACAAGAGTTAACGCAAACATTGCAACAATCGCAACACCGGAAGGGGCTCGAAAGAAACTCCGCCCCCAACGCGGCAGCCAATCGAAGACATGCGCACCTCTCCCGCCAGCGAGGCCAGCCGGCGACAGCGACACAATAAAAGCTAGGCGCGTTATTCGAATCGGGCACATTTGCAGTTTCAACTCGAATCGTGATCATGGCTCGTACCAAGCAGACAGCTCGCAAGTCGACCGGTGGCAAGGCCCCGAGGAAGCAGTTGGCGACCAAGGCCGCCCGCAAAAGCGCACCGGCTACCGGTGGAGTGAAGAAGCCGCATCGCTACAGGCCGGGCACCGTCGCTCTTCGTGAGATCCGTCGTTACCAGAAGAGCACCGAGCTGCTCATCCGCAAGCTGCCCTTCCAGCGCCTGGTGCGTGAAATCGCGCAGGACTTCAAGACCGACCTGCGTTTCCAGAGCTCGGCCGTCATGGCCCTGCAGGAGGCCAGCGAGGCATACTTGGTCGGTCTTTTCGAAGATACGAACTTGTGCGCCATCCACGCCAAGCGAGTCACAATCATGCCGAAAGACATCCAGCTGGCCCGCCGAATCCGTGGCGAGCGTGCTTAAATGTACGTGTCGCGTCACTCGTCTCACATACGAAACAAACGGCTCTTTTCAGAGCCAACCAACTTCTCATATAAGAGACTGCTACCTCGTCTTGTGGTGTTTGATTGTTTGTCGTTGCGAGTGCTCGTCTAGAATACCGGCCCACTTGATTTTTACCATTAAAAAATACAACAACAATAATACGCGGAGCATAGTTATCTGCAGGTGCGGTATGTCCATTTTGTAACCACCTTGTGTCCAAAAACAAGTCACCCCCCCCTTACCTAACCATTATAATAATTATCTGAAGTGTCTTCTTGCTGCGCACAATACCCTACAGTCACTGACACATACGTTGCCAGCCGTCTAGTAGGAATTTAAATCTTGGCACATCATAATGTCGTCGTAGTCCATAGATGTGTCCGTATTCCACGTTTTCAAATATATTTGTAAAAATACTGCTGTGACAACGCGAAAGATGCCACTTGAAGTGATCCAAGTTTGCACATTCGAGCGCCGGTAGGCATAACCGTTACACTTTTACACACAACATGTTTAATATTTTACACATAAACACATACTTGCTCTTGCACATTATTATATATTTACAGTAGCGAACAAGAGGTTGGCCCGGATCCTAGACAGGTGCCGTTATTGCGTTAGACGATGCGTCAGCCTCATTTAAGTCACCCTAGCAGCACACTGTGTCCATTACTCGAATCGCTTCGCCGCCGTATATATTTTTTACGCGCGTCCAGTGTTTCGTCTCCGTAAGGGAAAACGTTCGCATGTCGAACGCGTTCCGTTGCGAAAGCGAGACATAGTTGTGTTGTCATGGTAAATTGATGACGCCCAACGTCTGACGCTCGACAAGAACTAACGTCCGACATACGTGTCTTAAAATGCTGTTGCAACAGCCAACCAGCGCGTGTTGCATGTCTGCATAGCGGCCGTGCGATGATCTGGAAATGACCTGTAGTATCCTATCAACTGTCTTGTTCTGTACACTCTAAAAACAGATTGGTTGAGAAAACGACCAATCTAATTGGTTGGCCCAATATTGGTTATATATTGGTTGTTTTAACCAATATATTGGTCAACTAGTGACCAATACGTTGGTTGTCCGGTAACCAATCACATTGGTTACGCCTACAACCAATTGTTTTATGCATTATTGTTGCCTTATGCCGTGCTTATTGTGCAGTACATCAACTTCAGACGATGTATTAGTACATTAGATTAGTAATATAATTGTTTGGCCCAATATCGGTTGGCTTAACCAATATATTGGTCAACTAGTGACCATTATTTTGGTTGTCCGGTAACCAATCACATTGGTTAGGCTTACAACCAATCTTTGTTTATTATTGTTGCCTGATGTCTTCCTTATTGTGCAGTACAGCAACTTAAACCGCTGTATTAGTACTTTGTGAATCTCATAATAAAACAACTAAACAATCCAAGAAGTTTCAGTTAAATACTAGGTGACTACATTTGCTGAGTGGCAGTGGTCACGTGAGATGCAGGCAACTTCCTTTTCACAGCATGACTTTGAACTGACGAGGCCACCGCGTAGACACTTGGTAAGTGTCAAATAATTTCTTAACCAAAAGTTTGTTTATATTATATAATTTTGGCATGATATGGTATATAAAGGAATATGCTATTATTTGATGTAACTTTAATGTAATGTATTAGTATATATTCATACATATGACTAGTTTTATTCTCAGGGGTGTGACCTTGTATGTGTTTAGTGATGGAGACGGGCCAAGCCCGCACGTATCAGTTTTCATATAGAGCTGGAAGCAGTACTAGGAGTTATTAATGAAATATACCAGATCTTGGTTTATCATCATAAGGAGTTAGTAACTCTCTGTTAGCCAGTGTACATCTTGCTCTATGTTAACTATAAAATGTGGAGTTGTAAGTAGTTAGTAAAGTTAGTTAGCAAAGCTTTAATGGAATGTTTGAAACTGATATATCATGTGTTTGACTGTGGAATGCAGAAATGACAAATTACCCAGTGACCAGCTCAAGCCAGCTGGGTGGTTCATAGCAACAGCCATACTCCACTAGATGGCAGACAGCAGTCAGTGTTAATGACTTTCAAGGATAGTCTACATGTACCAGCCAGCAAGATTTAACAAACTAAAATTGCTTCTTGTAGCTGTTTATTAGCTGTTACATACTATGTCATACATTCTTAGTAAAGTAAACGCGTGTAGTGAACTACATAAATACAATGGTATTGAGTCACTGTGGACTTGTGCAGCTGTGTTGCTATTTTCTATATAACGGGTAGTTTGAGTATTTAGACCTATTTGATGTCTACCAATTAGTACATTATATTGATTAATATATTTGGTAATATTTTTGTAGTTTCACCAGTCATCACTGATGGACAATTATGTGGAAGACAAGATGGCCGATTGGGGAATGCATCACATAATTGAGACATTCAGGGGTAAGTTTAAGTATTAACTTTTTGTTCAAATCCACTGTTCTATAGTCACCAGTCTGGCTATTTGACACTTCTCACTGGAGTACACATGGCATGTCTATCTTCGCAGCATATGCCACATCCGTAATCAAAAACATTACTAACTTAGTAATTATAAATGAATATATAAATAAATGTACACATAATGTACTGGAATGTCGTCATGCTTCAGCGTATTATACTCCGTGTTCCTTGCTTATTCCAGAGTGGGACATACCTTGCTGCCTACCTAAGAAAGAGATGAGAGGAGAAGTGAGGTATGACTCGGCAACCTCAAATCCTCGCTCTTTGTGACACTGTCTTGGCGGCCAAGGAGTTATTCCTCCTCTGTGAGGATGTGCTCTATGAGATGGACTTTTTGGTGAAGGCAGTCGACATCTGCTTCAAGGTCTTCTTTATATTCAATGCAGAGTACCCCGCTGAGGCAGCAGACGTGTGGACATTCGTACAGAAGGGGCTTTTCAACATCACCACGCCATATGACGTGGTCACACCAAGAGAGATGGAACTTCTCGGCCACATTAAATGTTAGGACTAGAAATACGAAGCTGACATTGTTTTGTTTTTAGTTGTCATCAAGCTGCCCGTCTGCTCTATGTGCATTGTACTTGGTAAGTTAGTAATTGAAACAGACAACGAATAGAGTCATGTACTGCATGCCAGTTATTTGCCCTTACAAATGTGTACTCGTAATGTGTACTTTTGTGTGTACTGGAAAACTGAAATCAAGATCACAGTGTGACATCTCTTGAATTATTTCATGTAACACAATTAACAATTTACATTGTGCATATGTCACACGACACATTTTTATACTTTCATGACCTTGAGGGTTACTAGTACATTGACTGGACGTATCAGTTTGAGCTATTCTATCATTTGCCTTTGTTTGCATTGATTTTTTATTGGCTTTAGTTCTATATCGTTCACCCGTAGTTTATAATGTATTGTATTTTATGTTAAAATCTTTAGAAACCGGTCGCGCGATATATCGCGCGACGGCATAGGGGTGGTCATATGTGGTCTGTTGCGGTAATTTCATTGCTCTGGTAGAGGGGTGTAGGGATTGATCAATAGAGCAATAGCCTAGGCATTCCTGTAGTAATGGCGTCGCAAATTTTTTTATATTAGTGTTGTTATAGCGTTTTGAAGATTGTTGTTGATAATTTGTGTTCCGCCGTAAAAGTAAGTAATGGCGCTGCGATCGCGCTTGATCGCAGATCCACACGAGGTGCTTCGAATTATTGATGATATGGAAGATAGTGAATTATCGAATGAAGATGACAGCGAGACTGACGAAGAAGCCGAAATATCGCTCGCTGTGACGCCTGTTCATTCAGACAGTGAGACTGAAACGATTGATTCGATCGATCCAATCCCAAGTGGAAGTGGAGTGGTTTCGACAGTTGTAGCTGCTGCTACCAGTGGTAATCTTCATCCTGAAAGCAGCAGTGACACTGACAGCTACAGTGAACAACAGCAAGGTGTGGCTAGACTGACTAGGTCTAAGGCCAGGGCAACGGCAACGACAGGCAGGCCCAGGCGAGGTAGGGCTACCGCTTCAAAGTCAAGACGTGGACGTGACCGGTCCCCTATTCACAGAGGGCGTGGTCGTGGACATGGCAGGCCTGTGGCTAGGCCTACAGTTCGTACTTTGTATAGAACAGGAAACAATGAAGATATTTTCTTCAAACTTTGCATCTTTGTGTAGTTTTTAGTGCAGTTTCTGAATATGTAAACAGTTTTCGTATGTGAGTAGTACTTTTTGTTATTGTCTAATAAATGTGATGATGTGTTGCCAACGATAATGATTGTCAGCCATTTTGAATAAAGTGTGATGTCTGACAACTTATAAACACAAATATTTCACAGTGACTGAATTCTTGAGGATATTACCTTTCCAAAATGTATACATGTGTATTGAAATTCTTTATAGTAATGAAATGACATGCGTTTAAAGAATAGCATAGCAATTTCTTGAAAAAAATCCGGTCTCTAAAGGTTTTAAATGATTTAATGTCTCAGTACAATGCCGTCATATTACATGTTTTGCACCGACTTGCACTGACAACTTTGTGGAAAAAAACTGACATGATGTTCCTGAAATTAAATGCATGCAGTGATAGTAGAATGAACTCTAGCTTGTTGTCTATTGCATTGCCTAAATGGTATATTGTATTAATTCCACATAATTGATCCTATTCTAGACAACCAATCAATTGGTCATATTCCAACCAATATAATTGGTCCTAGCCTAACCAATTTACATTGGTTGCTACATGACCTAGATATATTAACCAATAACTTGGTTAAATTGACCAACATATGTTGGTTACTATTCTTACCAATATGGATTGGTTAAAAAGTTAACCATAAAAAATTGGTTGTCTTAACCAAGAGATTGGTTGGACACATATCTACCAACCACATTGGTTGAATTTGACCAATATCCTGGTCATTTTAACCAATCTGTTTTTAGAGTGTAGACAAAAAGCATTACTCATATGCTAGAATGATTCATGCCCATTCGCCTACTCTTCATTTTATGGCTAAATCCGAGACAGATTCCCAGTTCGCCTACTGCCCAATTAATGCCTACTCCGACTTTGCCTACTCTTCAACCAGTTGGTCTACTAGCTACATGTACGTGGTTTCGCTTCCACGTGATCAAAGGATAACTGGATTTGGCTTCGTTTAGCAATTCAGTAGAAACAGTGGCTTTGCAGAACTCGTTAAGTCTAAGTTCTCTCTCGATTTAGTAAACGTTGATAGCACTCACATTTAACTATTGAAAATCGGTCTGATTTCTGCAACGCATTTTCTACATTAATAATTGTTTTAAACAAGTATTACATGTAAATGATGATTTTGGTTGGATAGGAGTTATCCTAATGCAGAGTAGGTGAAGTGGGAGTAATATCAGAATGGGCGTACCGAGAAGGTGTATCGTTGATAGTAGGCGAAATAGGAAAGCTATCCAAATGCAGAGTAGGCGGCAAAATTCGCGTAATATCAGCAGGTGAAATGGGATACCCCGCTATAATATTGTATCAATGATTCTGCGTGAACAATGTTACCGGTCTGCATGTGAGCCGCCGACCGTCGGCTGGCTAAACTTGCTTGCTTGCAGCGCTTTAGCAAAAACGAGATGAGACAAGTTAATGTTTCAACTCCGTAGTTAACTGCATTTGTGATTAGATTAACCAGTCAGACACGTCAAAGACTCTGGACGAGAACGGCGTGTTCTCCCGCGGTACACGAATCTAGTAGTTGTCGTTTTAGCGAACGAGTAGATACTTATTTGCAAGCGTAAATTTGAGGTGTAAGCGGCACATTGCGCAAATGTATTGCATGCAGTGACCAAACTGAAATGGGGTCTTAATCATAACATGCCTATGTAAGAGTTATATTATTTCGTGTAGCTTCTATTGTACTGCGCTTGAATGCGAATCATAGCGACAGCAAAAAGAAAAGTGGACATAGATTAAGCGACTGCAATATGAACGTAAAAGAGACGAAGTTGGACAAAGTGGAAAGTCAATTGATGTAGAAGAATGTTGGATTACATGGATTAGCGAGATGCGGGTTGGAAGTTTCTATTGTAGGAGCAGGGTTTGCTCGAACGACGAAAAATTAAAACAGCAACACGATAGCAATGAATAGCAGATACCCCTCTTTGAGGATGTGGTTGGCTCTGAAAAGAGCCGTTTCTGTTTCGAGTGACGAAGACTGCGCGTCGCTTAGTGGGCCTTCTGGGTCTTTTTCGGCAGAAGCACGGCCTGGATGTTGGGCAGTACACCACCCTGGGCGATGGTTACGCCAGACAGAAGCTTGTTCAACTCCTCGTCGTTGCGGATGGCGAGCTGCAGGTGACGGGGGATGATCCTCGACTTCTTGTTGTCACGGGCGGCGTTTCCTGCCAGCTCGAGAACCTCGGCAGCCAGATACTCCATGACGGCAGCCAGGTAGACGGGCGCTCCGGCTCCGACGCGCTGGGCGTAGTTGCCCTTGCGCAGATGGCGGTGAATACGACCGACGGGGAACTGAAGTCCGGCACGAGAAGAACGAGTCTTGCTCTTTCCCTTCGCCTTTCCTCCTTTGCCGCGTCCAGACATTATTGCTGTGCTACGAACGTGAAACGACGACACACAACTGATGAGATACCAGATAATGCCACAGCTACGGCCCAGTCGTGCTTTTATACGACAGCGGCGTGCCGAGCTGAACGTCGCGGGCTAACAGCGCGCCAAAAGATCACCGCGTCGCCGCAACGACCACGTGACCGTAACGTCCACCCCCCCCCCCGGCACACGTCGCGCGCTATAAAAGCTGCGCGGCTGATTTGCGCCGGCAGTTCTACGTATTCATACGACTACTACGACATCATGCCTCCTAAAGCAGCATCGAAGGGCGCCAAGAAGGCCGTCAGCAAGACAAAGACGCCTCGCAGCGGCGACAAGAAGCATCGCAGGCGAAGGAGGGAGAGCTACGGAATCTACATCTACAAGGTTCTGAAGCAGGTGCACCCTGACACCGGTATCTCGAGCAAGGCAATGAGCATCATGAATTCGTTCGTGAATGACATCTTCGAGCGCATCGCCGCCGAGTCTTCTCGTCTCGCCCACTACAACAAGCGCTCGACGATCACGAGCCGCGAGATCCAGACCGCTGTCCGTCTGCTGCTGCCCGGTGAGCTCGCCAAGCACGCCGTCAGCGAGGGAACGAAGGCCGTCACGAAGTACACGAGCACCCGTTAAAGCGTTACAGTTACGCTACGAAAACAAACGGCTCTTTTCAGAGCCAACCACTTTCTCACGAAAGAGTAATAACTACTGGTCGCTTAGGTTGTGTGTGTTCTCGTGTAGGCATCTGCTGGCCACCACTGCTCTCCTGTGCACCGATATCCACTTCTTTTTTTACCGACTCAACATTACACTGTATTAGGTTAGCCGATACACAAGTAGTGGGACAGGTCGCTGGTGAAGCGTCAAGCCACCCATCGGCTAGTTTAATTAACACGTCTTCTTACTAACGAACAAACTTTATGCTGCCGTTTCCATAAGAAATGTTCCACTCACTTACTTCATCAGTAACCTGTGTTGTAGAGGGTATGTGTCAGCCAACAGCCGCCCCGTCATCCACAGACACGTTATAATTAGATCCAGTTTTGCCCATGAATGTGTATACAACAAATGTTGGAAGGACAGTAACAGGAAATAAGCTAAGCTAACAGGTTAGTTTAATTTTTACCATTTTTTATACATTATAAAAGTATTTTTTGGTGTCTTGAAATTCATATGTATACATACATACATACATACATGCATACATGCATATATTTATTTGTGAAACACTGATTTATACTGTAATACAAAGGGCATTCATGTTTAGAATAATTAACATGATTCGAATAATGAACAGAATAGCATCTAGCTGCAATGGCGTCATAATTGCATTATCCTGTGTTCCAAGAATGACCCCAGTGGCTTCCACGACTGAACTGAATGGGTTAACTTGCCTACTCCACAAATCAGTAATAACATTTAAATTTTGAAACTTAAAAATAAGTGCCATTTTTTCCCTAGCATAATGTGTTACGTTCTTTCCAGTTCCCTTTTCTGTTACTTAATTAGCAAAATGTGTTACTTTCTTTCCGTTACTTTGTCCATTTAACAAAGCGTTTGAATTGCACGGGACATATTCATTTCAATCCAATTTCAACAATGATCGAGTTGCAATGGATGGCCTAACCACCGGGTTGCGAAATAGCAACTCTTTGTTCTGGTATCGGCTACCTTGTTTGTTTACGTTTTCGCCTGTTGTGGGAAGAATGTCGAACGAGCTTTTCTTTACACGTCTACCCGTATCGCAAGAATATTTCCGTTCTCCACGGAATGCTGCCATTCACACAATGGCGAATTGCCACTATATATTTCACGGAATGCGCGGCTAAACTTTGCTACGTAGCCCCAAATGGAGCAGTGGTGTAGCCTTGAAATTATTTCGTATTTCGGTTGCAATACGTGATTGTTATGTTGCAGGGATTTATTTTTTCAAAACCTATAGGTTCTCACAGTTCGCAATATACGTAGAGAAACTATGACTTGTATGTACGTACAAGTCATAGTTTCTCTACGTATATCGCGAATGTGACAACAAGATAGCAACATATCTCGATTGGTCGCATGGAAACAGTACTGGCCAAATTCGTGTTTGTCAAACGTGCACTTTGCCATGAACACTTGTCGCAATAATTATGATACGGAAGAACGGTGCATTATCTAAGTAAAATCCCCTTTCGTTGAATAGACGTCGAACAAACAATGGTCGCCTCGCAGCTATTTCTCCTGATTACACAATATCTTTTCTATGTTAAAACTTTGAAATGACCGATCGTTTTCCGCAGTTTCTGCTGAAAAGACAAAGGAAACGGTTGGTTGGTCGGTCGGCGCTAAAATTTCAGCGCGCGCGCAAACTACCACGCACAAATAATCGCGACGTACTGCGGTACTACACTGCGGTCCGTATTCGTCTAGCCACTTACTCCGCGGTCCGTGTTCGCGTCTACTACTCTGAAGTCCGTGTTGTTCGACAAACGACGCGCGCTTTTCTCGCCATAAAGAGCTGCGGCCGCCTGCCTAATCATTCGTTAAGCTACTGCATTCGAGAAGCTCAACATGTCTGGTCGCGGCAAAGGAGGAAAGGGTCTTGGAAAGGGTGGCGCTAAGCGTCATCGCAAAGTTTTGCGTGATAACATCCAGGGTATCACCAAGCCGGCAATCCGCCGTCTCGCTCGCCGTGGTGGAGTCAAGCGAATCTCTGGTCTCATCTACGAGGAGACCCGCGGTGTTCTCAAGGTCTTCCTCGAGAACGTCATCCGCGACGCCGTCACTTACACCGAGCACGCCAAGCGCAAGACTGTCACAGCCATGGACGTCGTCTACGCCCTCAAGCGACAGGGCCGCACCCTGTACGGTTTCGGAGGTTAGATTGTCACTGCTGGCGGCACCGATCGCAACAAACGGCTCTTTTCAGAGCCACCCACATTTTCACAAAAGAGAATTGCTTTCATCGCATTTATTTCTTCACTGCGCATCCTATTCTTCAGTCGCACCCTTCTATCTATTTACTGTTAGTCCTCGCGCCCTCCGATAGACAAGGCCACAGTCTGCAAAAATTCGTCCAATGCGACAACGCGCTTCCGCTATTTCACAGCTCTACACGCACATCACATACATAATTTTTTATGTTACTTGGCCAAGCTGTGTATATCTTGCGTAGTAGCGATACGATATCGTGTCGTCTTCGTGTGATCCTACCACGTGCCATTAACTGCTTTTCGCCTAACCGCCACTTCCAACAAATTATCTGTAATAACCTACATAAAAGACGCATACATTTATTGTAAACAGTATTGTCAGAAAAATCGCGTGTCTGGTTTTGCGAAATTGTAAGCCCCACTGTAGTGCCAATTTTTTTTATTCATACAGGTTCCTTCTTGTTATTAATAAATTACTTCGTTTATGCAGTATGTTATGCATCGTCTGGGAAGTTTGAAGATGTCGATTTTTAGCTCAGAAATGTATGGCTTGCCGATTTAATGATTAACTGACGGAACCATTAATTGGATGGCGCATGTCACAATAATTATGCACAGTCTGAAATTAGCCCACAAGAAACACGTCCCAACAACTCAATGATGTCCACTGCCAACAGCATTTTACTGATATGCCGAGAATTACAGCTGAATCTTCGTTCACAGCTAGCGTCGACCTGTCCACACGATTTATGAATCGCGTAATACGTGGACAATCATGTTGTATGTATTCACACCTCTGTTCGCTCTACTGTTGTCCAACTGTTACGGATAATACGCCTAGCGTATCAGTAAAAACAATGTCAAAGCCTATATAGGTACAATTTAATGTTGTCAGTCCGCCTGGCAACTGAACCGCTAACCGGAAGGGGCTCGAAATAAGTCCCGCCTCCGAAAAAGCGCGCACTTGTTCAGTGAATTATATATAGCAGCAACTCGGAGCTAACAAGACACTTTTGTGTCGTGCGCACCTTTCGTAAGTTTGTCGACCAAGTTTTCTACCGCAAAAGTATCGTGTACGGCGCGGTACTCGAAAACAGTCGTTAAAACGGTATCTTCATGTAGAGTTAACGCAAAAAAGAAAAGTTAACGCAAACATTGCAACAATCGCAACACCGGAAGGGGCTCGAAAGAAACTCCGCCCCCAACGCGGCATCCAATCGAAGACATGCACACCTCTCCCGCCAGCGAGGCCAGCCGGCGACAGCGACACAATAAAAGCTAGGCGCGTTATTCGAATCGGGCACATTTGCAGTTTCAACTCGAATCGTGATCATGGCTCGTACCAAGCAGACAGCTCGCAAGTCGACCGGTGGCAAGGCCCCGAGGAAGCAGTTGGCGACCAAGGCCGCCCGCAAAAGCGCACCGGCTACCGGTGGAGTGAAGAAGCCGCATCGCTACAGGCCGGGCACCGTCGCTCTTCGTGAGATCCGTCGTTACCAGAAGAGCACCGAGCTGCTCATCCGCAAGCTGCCCTTCCAGCGCCTGGTGCGTGAAATCGCGCAGGACTTCAAGACCGATCTGCGTTTCCAGAGCTCGGCCGTCATGGCCCTGCAGGAGGCCAGCGAGGCATACTTGGTCGGTCTTTTCGAAGATACGAACTTGTGCGCCATCCACGCCAAGCGAGTCACAATCATGCCGAAAGACATCCAGCTGGCCCGACGAATCCGTGGCGAGCGTGCTTAAATGTACGTGTAGCGTCACTCGTCTCACTTACGAAACAAACGGCTCTTTTCAGAGCCAACCAACTTCTCATATAAGAGACTGCTACCTCGTCTTGTGGTGTTTGCTTGTTTGATTGTTTGTCGTTGCGAGTGCTCGTCTAGAATACCGGCCCACTTGATTTTTACCATTAAAAAATACAACAACAATAATACGCGGAGCATAGTTATCTGCAGGTGCGGTATGTCCATTTTGTAACCACCTTGTGTCCAAAAACAAGTCACCCCCCCTTACCTAACCATTATAATAATTATATGAAGTGTCTTCTTGCTGCGCACAATACCCTACAGTCACTGACACATACGTTGCCAGCCGTCTAGTAGGAATTTAAATCTTGGCACATCATAATGTCGTCGTAGTCCATAGATGTGTCCGTATTCCACGTTTTCAAATATATTTGTAAAAATACTGCTGTGACAACGCGAAAGATGCCACTTGAAGTGATCCAAGTTTGCACATTCGAGCGCCGGTAGGCATAACCGTTACACTTTTACACACAACATGTTTAATATTTTACACATAAACACATACTTGCTGTTGCACATTATTATATATTTACAGTAGCGAACAAGAGGTTGGCCCGGATCCTAGACAGGTGCCGTTATTGCGTTAGACGATGCGTCAGCCTCATTTAAGTCACCCTAGCAGCACACTGTGTCCATTACTCGAATCGCTTCGCCGCCGTATATGTTTTTTACGCGCGTCCAGTGTTTCGTCTCCGTAAGGTAAAACGTTCGCATGTCGAACGCGTTCCGTTGCGAAAGCGAGACATAGTTGTGTTGTCATGGTAAATTGATGACGCCCAACGTCTGACGCTCGACAAGAACTAACGTCCGACGTACGTGTCTTAAAATGCTGTTGCAACAGCCAACCAGCGCGTGTTGCATGTCTGCATAGCGGCCGTGCGATGATCTGGAAATGACCTGTAGTATCCTATCAACTGTCTTGTTCTGTAGACAAAAAGCATTACTCATATGCTAGAATGAGTCATGCCCATTCGCCTACTCTTCATTTTATGGCTAAATCCGAGACAGATTCCCAGTTCGCCTACTGCCCAATTAATGCTTACTCCGACTTTGCCTACTCTTCAACCAGTTGGTCTACTAGCTACATGTACGTGGTTTCGCTTCCACGTGATCAAAGGATAACTGGATTTGGCTTCGTTTAGCAATTCAGTAGAAACAGTGGCTTTGCAGAATTCGTTAAGTCTAAGTTTTCTCTCGATTTAGTAAACGTTGATAGCACTCACATTTAACTATTGAAAACCGGTCTGATTTCTGCAACGCATTTTCTACATTAATAATTGTTTTAAACAAGTATTACATGTAAATGATGATTTTGGTTGGATAGGAGTTATCCTAATGCAGAGTAGGTGAAGTGGGAGTAATATCAGAATGGGCGTACCGAGAAGGTGTATCGTTGATAGTAGGCGAAATAGGAAAGCTATCCAAATGCAGAGTAGGCGGCAAAATTCGCGTAATATCAGCAGGTGAAATGGGATACCCCGCTAGAATATTGTATCAATGATTCTGCGTTAACAATGTTACCGGTCTGCATGTGAGCCGCCAACCGTCGGCTGGCTAAACTTGCTTGCTTGCAGCGCTTTAGCAAAAACGAGATGAGACAAGTTAGTGTTTCAACTCCGTAGTTAACTGCATTTGTGATTAGATTAACCAGTCAGACACGTCAAAGACTCTGGACGATAACGGCGTGTTCTCCCGCGGTACACGAATCTAGTAGTTGTCGTTTTAGCGAACGAGTAGATACTTATTTGCAAGCGTAAATTTGAGGTGTAAGGGGCACATTGCGCAAATGTATTGCATGCAGTGACCAAACTGAAATGGGGTCTTAATCATAACATGCCTATGTAAGAGTTATATTATTTCGGGTAGCTTCTACTGTACTACGCTTGAATGCGAATCATAGCGAGAGCAAAAAGAAAAGTGGACATAGATTAAGCGACTGCAATATGAACGTAAAAGAGACGAAGTTGGACAAAGTGGAAAGTCAATTGATGTAGAAGAATGTTGGATTACATGGATTAGCGAGATGCGGGTTGGAAGTTTCTATTGTAGGAGCAGGGTTTGCTCGAACGACCAAAAATTAAAACAGCAACACGATAGCAATGAATAGCAGATATCCCTCTTTGAGGATGTGGTTGGCTCTGAAAAGAGCCGTTTGTGTTTCGAGTGACGAAGACTGCGCGTCGCTTAGTGGGCCTTCTGGGTAATACATGTAAATGATGATTTTGGTTGGATAGAAGTTATCCTAATGCAGAGTAGGTGAAGTGGGAGTAATATCAGAATGGGAGTACCGAGAAGGTGTATCGCTGATAGTAGGCGAAATAGGAAAGCTATCCAAATGCAGAGTAGGCGGCGAAATTCGCGTAATATCAGCAGGTGAAATGGGATACCCCGCTAGAATATTGTATCAATGATTCTGCGTGAACAATGTTACCGGTCTGCATGTGAGCCGCCGACCGTCGGCTGGCTAAACTTGCTTGCTTGCAGCGCTTTAGCAAAAACGAGATGAGATAAGTTAGTGTTTCACCTCCGTAGTTAACTGCATTTGTGATTAGATTAACCAGTCAGACACGTCAAAGACTCTGGACGAGAACGGCGTGTTCTCCCGCGGTACACGAATCTAGTAGTTGTCGTTTTAGCGAACGAGTAGATACTTATTTGCAAGCGTAAATTTGAGGTGTAAGCGGCACATTGCGCAAATGTATTGCATGCAGTGACCAAACTGAAATGGGGTCTTAATCATAACATGCCTATGTAAGAGTTATATTATTTCGGGTAGCTTCTATTGTACTGCGCTTGAATGCGAGTCATAGCGACAGCAAAAAGAAAAGTGGACATAGATTAAGCGACTGCAATATGAACGTAAAAGAGACGAAGTTGGACAAAGTGGAAAGTCAATTGATGTAGAAGAATGTTGGATTACATGGATTAGCGAGATGCGGGTTGGAAGTTTCTATTGTAGGAGCAGGGTTTGCTCGAACGACAAAAAATTAAAACAGCAACACGATAGCAATGAATAGCAGATACCCCTCTTTGAGGATGTGGTTGGCTCTGAAAAGAGCCGTTTGTGTTTCGAGTGACGAAGACTGCGCGTCGCTTAGTGGGCCTTCTGGGTCTTTTTCGGCAGAAGCACGGCCTGGATGTTGGGCAGTACACCACCCTGGGCGATGGTTACGCCAGACAGAAGCTTGTTCAACTCCTCGTCGTTGCGGATGGCGAGCTGCAGGTGACGGGGGATGATCCTCGACTTCTTGTTGTCACGGGCGGCGTTTCCTGCCAGCTCGAGAACCTCGGCAGCCAGATACTCCATGACGGCAGCCAGGTAGACGGGCGCTCCGGCTCCGACGCGCTGGGCGTAGTTGCCCTTGCGCAGATGGCGGTGAATACGACCGACGGGGAACTGAAGTCCGGCACGAGAAGAACGAGTCTTGCTCTTTCCCTTCGCCTTTCCTCCTTTGCCGCGTCCAGACATTATTGCTGTGCTACGAACGTGAAACGACGACACACAACTGATGAGATACCAGAGAATGCCACAGCTACGGCCCAGTCGTGCTTTCATACGACAGCGGCGTGCCGAGCTGAACGTCGAGGGCTAACAGCGCGCCAAAAGATCACCGCGTCGCCGCAACGACCACGTGACCGTAACGTCCACCCCCCCGGCACACGTCGCTCGCTATAAAAGCTGCGCGGCTGATTTGCGTCGGCAGTTCTACGTATTCATACGACTACTACGACATCATGCCTCCTAAAGCAGCATCGAAGGGCGCCAAGAAGGCCGTCAGCAAGACAAAGACGCCTCGCAGCGGCGACAAGAAGCATCGCAGGCGAAGGAGGGAGAGCTACGGAATCTACATCTACAAGGTTCTGAAGCAGGTGCACCCTGACACCGGTATCTCGAGCAAGGCAATGAGCATCATGAATTCGTTCGTGAATGACATCTTCGAGCGCATCGCCGCCGAGTCTTCTCGTCTCGCCCACTACAACAAGCGCTCGACGATCACGAGCCGCGAGATCCAGACCGCTGTCCGTCTTAATTAGCAAAATGTGTTACTTTCTTTCCGTTACTTTGTCCATTTAACAAAGCGGTACATGTTCATTTCAATCCAATTTCAACAATGATCGAGTTTAACAAGATTTAACAAGATTGCCATCTCGAACAACAAGTTCCAGATGGCAAGTGGACAAGGAAGCCATTGGCTTATCGAGAGTCCAACAATTTTCTCATCTATGTGTAGCCCGCCCTTAGCAGATATCTGTCAATTCTATTTTTAAACATATTCACACTACTAGCATTAACACAATCATTTGGCAGTTTGTTCCATTCATTTTTCACCCTCTGTGAGAAAGAGTACTTTCTCATGTCCAACCTACACTGCTCCTTAACCAATGCTGCTTTGTGTCCTCTGGTTCTACTGCCTTCTTTAATTTTGAAGAACATATTCCTGTCAACATCCTCATAACCGTTCACTATTTTAAACACTTCTATTTGGTCTCCTCTTAGTCTCCTGGTCTCTAGTGTTGTCAAACCACATTGTAATAAGCGACTTTCGTAACTAAGGTCTCTTAATTCTGGAATCATCTTAGTTGCTCTTCGTTGTATTCTTTCTAGCTTATCTATGTCTTTTTTACGACATGGCCTCCATGCTTGAATACAATATTCCAAATGTGGTCTAACTATTGCTTTGTACAGGGGTACAATTAGCTGTTTCTCCTTAAACGTAATAGTTCTCCTAATTAGCCCTAGAATTTGATTTCCTTTCGAAGCAGCAATCCCACATTGCTCTGAAACTTTCATGTCAGCATTAAATATTACTTCTAATTGCTTTTCTTGTGTGGTTCTACCTAGTACAGCATCCCCCATTTTATATTCCTCGTCCATATTTCCATGTCCTATGTGTATGCATTTACACTTCCCAAAATTGAATAACATTTGCCATTTTTCTGACCATTTAACTAATTTCTCCAGATCATCCTGTAAACTTTGGTTATCTGTATCATTAGTAACCTTTCTGAATACTTTTGTGTCATCTGCAAATTTTAGTACTTTGCTAGATATGTCATCCTCCAAATCATTTATATATATTAAAAACAGTATAGGGCCTAATACTGATCCCTGTGGTACCCCACTCAAAACAGATTTCCAGTTTGAAATCTCACCGTCTACTATTATTCTCTGTCTTCTGTGTGTAAGCCACTTTTCTATCCAGTTGATTACATCATTGCCTATACCATGGCCTTTTAGTTTAAATAACAATTTTTGATGTGGCATTTTATCGAAGGCTTTCTGAAAATCTAAGTAGACAACATCCACTGGTGACCCGTCATCTACCCACTTTGTAATTTCTTCTAAAAAACATAAGAGATTGGTTAGACATGACCTTGCTTTTAGGAATCCATGTTGAGATGTATTTATTAATTTATGTTTTACGAGGAATTCCACCATGTGGTCGCTAATTAATGTTTCGAGTAATTTACATACAACTGATGTTAAACTCACTGGTCTGTAATTTTCTGGCTTCTTCCTCGATCCCTTTTTAAATAGCGGCGTAATGTTTGCTTCTTTCCATTCTGAAGGAACTATTCCTTCTTCTAGTGACAAGTTAAATAAGTTTGCAAGTGGTGTACTAATTTTCTAATTTCAGTTGTAGCTAGGTGAAGTGCCTCTTTATTGTTTGTGTAGTCTTCTGCATTTCCAGTGTGTTTATAGACCCTCCACAGCATCTGTTTGTGAGCAATTTTTCTAATAGCTTCTTTTGACAGGTGTTTTTTCATGGATCTTTTCCCTTGTTTTCTTAATGGAATAAATTTCTCAATACTGCCCTCAATCTCATATTTTAAACAAGTCCAGCATTCTGTTGCAATGGATGGCCTAACCACCGGGTTGCGAAATAGCAACTCTTTGTTCTGGTATCGGCTACCTTGTTTGTTTACGTTTTCGCCTGTTGTGGGAAGAATGTCGAACGAGCTTTTCTTTACACGTCTACCCGTATCGCAAGAATATTTCCGTTCTCCACGGAATGCTGCCATTCTCACAATGGCGAATTGCCACTATATATTTCACGGAATGCGCGGCTAAACTTTGCTGCGTAGCCCCAAATGGAGCAGTGGTGTAGCCTTGAAATTATTTCGTATTTCGGTTGCAATACGTGATTGTTATGTTGCAGGGATTTATTTTTTCAAAACCTATAGGTTCTCACAGTTCGCAATATACGTAGAGAAACTATGACTTGTATGTACGTACAAGCATAGTTTCTCAACGTATATCGCGAATGTGACAACAAGATAGCAACATATCTCGATTGGTCGCATGGAAGAAGTACTGGCCAAATTCGTGTTTGTCAAACGTGCACTTTGCCATGAACACTTGTCGCAATAATTATGATACGGAAGAACGGTGCATTATCTAAGTAAAATCCCCTTTCGTTGAATAGACGTCGAACAAACAATGGTCGCCTCGCAGCTATTTCTCCTGATTACACAATATCTTTTCTATGTTAAAACTTTGAAATGACCGATCGTTTTCCGCAGTTTCTGCTGAAAAGACAAAGGAAACGGTTGGTCGGTCGGCGCTAAAATTTCAGCGCGCGCGCGCGCAAACTACCACGCACAAATAATCGCGACGTACTGCGGTACTACACTGCGGTCCGTGTTCGTCTAGCCACCTACTCCGCGGTCCGTGTTCGCGTCTACTACTCTGAAGTCCGTGTTGTTCGACAAACGACGCGCGCTTTTCTCGCTATAAAGAGCTGCGGCCGCCTGCCTAATCATTCGTTAAGCTACTGCATTCGAGAAGCTCAACATGTCTGGTCGCGGCAAAGGAGGAAAGGGTCTTGGAAAGGGTGGCGCTAAGCGTCATCGCAAAGTTTTGCGTGATAACATCCAGGGTATCACCAAGCCGGCAATCCGCCGTCTCGCTCGCCGTGGTGGAGTCAAGCGAATCTCTGGTCTCATCTACGAGGAGACCCGCGGTGTTCTCAAGGTCTTCCTCGAGAACGTCATCCGCGACGCCGTCACTTACACCGAGCACGCCAAGCGCAAGACTGTCACAGCCATGGACGTCGTCTACGCCCTCAAGCGACAGGGCCGCACCCTGTACGGTTTCGGAGGTTAGATTGTCACTGCTGGCGGCACCGATCGCAACAAACGGCTCTTTTCAGAGCCACCCACATTTTCACAAAAGAGAATTGCTTTCATCGCATTTATTTCTTCACTGCGCATCCCATTCTTCAGTCGCGCCCTTCTATCTATTTACTATTGGTCCTCGCGCCCTCCGACAGACAAGGCCACAGTCTGCAAAAATTCGTCCAATGCGACAACGCGCTTCCGCTATTTCACAGCTCTACACACACGCACATCCCATACATAATTTGTTTATGTTACTTGGCCAAGCTGTGTATATCTTGCGTAGTAGCGATACGATATCGTGTCGTCTTCGGGTGATCCTACCACGTGCCATTAACTGCTTTTCGCCTAACCGCCACTTCCAACAAATTATCTGTAATGACCTACATAAAAGACGCATAAATTTATTGTAAACAGTATTGTCAGAAAATCGCGTGTCTGGTTTTGCGAAATTGTAGGCCCCACTGTAGTGCCAATTTTTTATTCATACAGGTTCCTTCTTGTTATTAATAAATTACTTCGTTTATGCAGTATGTTATGCATCGTCTGGGAAGTTTGAAGATGTCGATTTTTAGCTCAGAAATGTATGGCTTGCCGATTTAATGATTAACTGACAGAACTATTAATTGGACGGCGCATGTCACAATAATTATGCACAGTCTGAAATTAACCCACAAGAAACACGTCCCAACAACTCAATGATGTCCACTGCCAACAGCATTTTACTGATAATATGCCGAGAATTACAGTTGAATCTTCGTTTACAGCTAGCGTCGACCTGTCCACACGATTTATGAATCGCGTAATACGTGGACAATCGTGTTGTATGTATTCACACCTCTGTTCGCTCTACTGTTGTCCAACTGTTACGGATAATACGCCTAGCGTATCAGTAAAAACAATGTCAAAGGCTATATAGGTACAATTTAATGTTGTCAGTCCGCCTGGCAACTGAACCGCTAACCGGAAGGGGCTCGAAATAAGTCCCGCCTCCGAAAAAGCGCGCACTTGTTAAGTGAATTATATATAGCAGCAACTCGGAGCTAACAAGACACTTTTGTGTCGTGCGCACCTTTCGTAAGTTTGTCGACCAAGTTTTCTACCGCAAAACTATCGTGTACGGCGCGGTACTCGAAAACAGTCGTTAAAACGTTAGCTTCATGTAGAGTTAACGCAAAAAACAAGAGTTAACGCAAACATTGCAACAATCGCAACACCGGAAGGGGCTCGAAAGAAACTCCGCCCCCAACGCGGCAGCCAATCGAAGACATGCACACCTCTCCCGCCAGCGAGGCCAGCCGGCGACAGCGACACAATAAAAGCTAGGCGCGTTATTCGAATCGGGCACATTTGCAGTTTCAACTCGAATCGTGATCATGGCTCGTACCAAGCAGACAGCTCGCAAGTCGACCGGTGGCAAAGCCCCGAGGAAGCAACTGGCGACCAAGGCCGCCCGCAAAAGCGCACCGGCTACCGGTGGAGTGAAGAAGCCGCATCGCTACAGGCCGGGCACCGTCGCTCTTCGTGAGATCCGTCGTTACCAGAAGAGCACCGAGCTGCTCATCCGCAAGCTGCCCTTCCAGCGCCTGGTGCGTGAAATCGCGCAGGACTTCAAGACCGATCTGCGTTTCCAGAGCTCGGCCGTCATGGCCCTGCAGGAGGCCAGCGAGGCATACTTGGTCGGTCTTTTCGAAGATACGAACTTGTGCGCCATCCACGCCAAGCGAGTCACAATCATGCCGAAAGACATCCAGCTAGCCCGACGAATCCGTGGCGAGCGTGCTTAAATGTACGTGTAGCGTCACTCGTCTCACATACGAAACAAACGGCTCTTTTCAGAGCCAACCAACTTCTCGTATAAGAGACTGCTACCTCGTCTCGTGGTGTTTGCTTGTTTGATTGTTTGTCGTTGCGAGTGCTCGTCTAGAATACCGGCCCACTTGATTTTTACCATTAAAAAAATACAACAACAATCATACGCGGAGCATAGTTGTCTGCAGGTGCGGTATGTCCGTTTTGTAACCACCTTGTGTCCAAAAACAAGTCACCCCCCCTCACCTAACCATTATAATAATTATCTGAAGTGTCTTCTTGCTGCGCACAATACCCTACAGTCACTGACACATACATTGCCAGCCGTCTAGTAGGAATTTAAATCTTGGCACATCATAATGTCGTCGTAGTCCATAGATGTGTCCATATTCCACGTTTTCAAATATATTTGTAAAAATAGTGCTGTGTCCCCAATCAAGTGCGTGATAGCGATTTTATAGGCGATGTTATTTTGCATGACAACGCGAAAGATACCACTTGAAGTGATCCAAGTTTGCACATTCGAGCGCCGGTAGGCATAACCGTTACACTTTTACACACAACATGTTTAATATTTTACACATAAACACATACTTGCTGTTGCACATTATTATATATTTACAGTAGCGAACAAGAGGTTGGCCAGGATCCTAGACAGGTGTCGTTATTGCGTTAGACGATGCGTCAGCCTCATTTAAATCACCCTAGCAGCACACTGTGTCCATTACTCGAATCGCTTCGCCGCCGTATATATTTTTTTACGCGCGTCCAGTGTTTCGTCTCCGTAAGGTAAAACGTTCGCATGTCGAACGCGTTCCGTTGCGAAAGCGAGACATAGTTGTGTTGTCATGGTAAATTGATGACGCCCAACGTCTGACGCTCGACAAGAACTAACGTCCGACGTACGTGTCTTAAAATGCTGTTGCAACAGCCAACCAGCGCGTGTTGCATGTCTGCATAGCGGCCGTGCGATGATCTGGAAATGACCTGTAGTATCCTATCAACTGTCTTGTTCTGTAGACAAAAAACATTACTCATATGCTAGAATGATTCATGCCCATTCGCCTACTCTTCATTTTATGGCTAAATCCGAGACAGATTCCCAGTTCGTCTATTGCCCAATTAATGCCTGCTCCGACTTTGCCTACTCTTGAACCAGTTGGTCTACTAGTTACGTGTACGTGGTTTCGCTTCACGTGATCAAAGGATAACTGGATTTGGCTTCGTTTAGCAATTCAGTAGAAACAGTGGCTTTGCAGAACTCGTTAAGTCTAAGTTCTCTCTCGATTTAGTAAACGTTGATAGCACTCACATTTAACTATTGAAAATCGGTCTGATTTCTGCAACGCATTTTCTACTTTAATAATTGTTTTAAACAAGTATTACATGTAAATGATGATTTTGGTTGGATAGGAGTTATCCTAATGCAGAGTAGGTGAAGTGGGAGTAATATCAGAATGGGCGTACCGAGAGGGTGTATCGCTGATAGTAGGCGAAATAGGAGAGCTATCCAAATGCAGAGTAGGCGGCGAAATTCGCGTAATATCAGCAGGCGAAATGGGATACCCCGCTAGAATATTGTATCAATGATTCTGCGTGAACAATGTTACCGGTCTGCATGTGTAGCCGCCGACCGTCGGCTGGCTAAACTTGCTTGCTTGCAGCGCTTTAGCAAAAACGAGATGAGACAAGTTAGTGTTTCACCTCCGTAGTTAACTGCATTTGTGATTAGATAAACCAGTCAGACACTTCAAAGACTCTGGACGAGAACGGCGTGTTCTCCCGCGGTACACGAATCTAGTAGTTGTCGTTTTAGCGAACGAGTAGATACTTATTTGCAAGCGTAAATTTGAGGTGTAAGCGGCACATTGCGCAAATGTATTGCATGCAGTGACCAAACTGAAATGGGGTCTTAATCATAACATGCCTATGTAAGAGTTATATTATTTCGGGTAGCTTCTATTGTACTGCGCTTGAATGCGAGTCATAGCGACAGCAAAAAGAAAAGTGGACATAGATTAAGCGACTGCAATATGAACGTAAAAGAGACGAAGTTGGACAAAGTGGAAAGTCAATTGATGTAGAAGAATGTTGGATTACATGGATTAGCGAGATGCGGGTTGGAAGTTTCTATTGTAGGAGCAGGGTTTGCTCGAACGACCAAAAATTAAAACAGCAACACGATAGCAATGAATAGCAGATACCCCTCTTTGAGGATGTGGTTGGCTCTGAAAAGAGCCGTTTGTGTTTCGAGTGACGAAGACTGCGCGTCGCTTAGTGGGCCTTCTGGGTCTTTTTCGGCAGAAGCACGGCCTGGATGTTGGGCAGTACACCACCCTGGGCGATGGTTACGCCAGACAGAAGCTTGTTCAACTCCTCGTCGTTGCGGATGGCGAGCTGCAGGTGACGGGGGATGATCCTCGACTTCTTGTTGTCACGGGCGGCGTTTCCTGCCAGCTCGAGAACCTCGGCAGCCAGATACTCCATGACGGCAGCCAGGTAGACGGGCGCTCCGGCTCCGACGCGCTGGGCGTAGTTGCCCTTGCGCAGATGGCGGTGAATACGACCGACGGGGAACTGAAGTCCGGCACGAGAAGAACGAGTCTTGCTCTTTCCCTTCGCCTTTCCTCCTTTGCCGCGTCCAGACATTATTGCTGTGCTACGAACGTGAAACGACGACACACAACTGATGAGATAACAGAGTATGCCACAGCTACGGCCCAGTCGTGCTTTTATACGACAGCGGCGTGCCGAGCTGAACGTCGCGGGCTAACAGCGCGCCAAAAGATCACCGCGTCGCCGCAACGACCACGTGACCGTAACGTCCACCCCCGGCACACGTCACGCGCTATAAAAGCTGCGCGGCTGATTTGCGCCGGCAGTTCTACGTATTCATACGACTACTACGACATCATGCCTCCTAAAGCAGCATCGAAGGGCGCCAAGAAGGCCGTCAGCAAGACAAAGACGCCTCGCAGCGGCGACAAGAAGCACCGCAGGCGAAGGAGGGAGAGCTACGGAATCTACATCTACAAGGTTCTGAAGCAGGTGCACCCTGACACCGGTATCTCGAGCAAGGCAATGAGCATCATGAATTCGTTCGTGAATGACATCTTCGAGCGCATCGCCGCCGAGTCTTCTCGTCTCGCCCACTACAACAAGCGCTCGACGATCACGAGCCGCGAGATCCAGACCGCTGTCCGTCTGCTGCTGCCCGGTGAGCTCGCCAAGCACGCCGTCAGCGAGGGAACGAAGGCCGTCACGAAGTACACGAGCACCCGTTAAAGCGTTACAGTTACGCTACGAAAACAAACGGCTCTTTTCAGAGCCAACCACTTTCTCACGAAAGAGTAATAACTACTTGTCGCTTAGGTTGTGTGTGTTCTCGTGTAGGCATCTGCTGGCCACCACTGCTCTCCTGTGCACCGATATCCACTTCTTTTTTTACCGACTCAACATTACACTGTATTAGGTTAGCCGATACACAAGTAGTGGGACAGGTCGCTGGTGAAGCGTCAAGCCACCCATCCGCTAGTTTAATTAACACGTCTTCTTACTAACGAACAAACTTTATGCTGCCGTTTCCATAAGAAATGTTCCACTCACTTACTTCATCAGTAACCTGTGTTGTAGAGGGTATGTGTCAGCGAACAGCCGCCCCGTCATCCACAGACACGTTTTAATTAGATCCAGTTTTGCCCATGAATGTGTATACAACAAATGTTGGAAGGACAGTAACAGGAAATAAGCTAAGCTAACAGGTTAGTTTAATTTTTACCATTTTTTATACATTATAAAAGTATTTTTTGGTGTCTTGAAATTCATATGTATACATACATACATACATACATACATGCATACATTTATTTGTGAAACACTGATTTATACTGTAATACAAAGGGCATTCATGGTTAGAATAATTAACATGATTCGAATAATGAACAGAATAGCATCTAGCTGCAATGGCGTCATAATTGCATTATCCTGTGTTCTAAGAATGACCCCAGTGGCTTCCACGACTGAGCTGAATGGGTTAACTTGCCTACTCCACAAATCAGTAATAACATTTAAATTTTGAAACTTAAAAATAAGTGCCATTTTTCCCTAGCATAATGTGTTAAGTTCTTTCCAGTTCCCTTTTCCTGTTACTTAATTAGCAAAATGTGTTACTTTCTTTACGTTACTTTGTCCATTTAACAAAGCGTTTGCATTGCACGGGACATGTTCATTTCAATCCAATTTCAACAATGAACAAGTTTAACAAGATTTAACAAGATTGCCATCTCGAACAACAAGTTCCAGATGGCAAGTGGACAAGGAAGCCATTGGCTTATCGAGAGTCCAACAATTTTCTCATCTATGTGTAGCTCGCCCTTATCAGATATCTGTCAATTCTATTTTTAAACATATTCACACTACTAGCATTAACACAATCATTTGGCAATTTGTTCCATTCATTTATCACCCTCTGTGAGAAAGAGTACTTTCTCATGTCCAACCTACACTGCTCCTTAACCAATGCTGCTTTGTGTCATCTGATTCTACTGCCTTCTTTAAGTTTGAAGAACATATTCCTATCAACATCCTCATAACCGTTCACTATTTTAAACACATCTATTTGGTCTCCTCTTAGTCTCCTGGTCTCTAGTGTTGTCAAACCACATTATAATAAGCGACTTTCGTAACTAAGGTCTCTTAATTCTGGAATCATCTTAGTTGCTCTTAGTTGTATTCTTTCTAGCTTATCTATGTCTTTTTTACGACATGGCCTCCATGCTTGAATACAATATTCCAAATGTGGTCTAACTATTGCTTTGTACAGGGGTACAATTAGCTGTTTCTCCTTAAACGTGATAGTTCTCCTAATTAGCCCTAGAATTTGATTTCCTTTCGAAGCAGCAATCCCACATTGCTCTGATACTTTCATGTCAGCATTAAATGTTACTTCTAAATGCTTTTCTTGTGTGGTTCTACCTAGTACAGCATCCCCCATTTTATATTCCTCGTCCATATTTCCATGTCCTATGTGTATACATTTACACTTCCCAAAATTGAATAACATTTGCCATTTTTCTGACCATTTAACTAATTTCTCCAAATCATCCTGTAAACTTTGGTTATCTGTATCATTAGTAACCTTTCTGAATACTTTTGTGTCATCTGCAAATTTTAGTACTTTGCTAGATATGTCATCCTCCAAATCATTTATATATATTAAAAACAGTATAGGGCCTAATACTGATCCCTGTGGTACCCCACTCAAAACAGATTTCCAGTTTGAAATCTCACCGTCTACTATTACTCTCTGTCTTCTGTGTGTAAGCCACTTTTCTATCCAGTTGATTACATCATTGCCTATACCATGGGCTTTTAGTTTAAATAACAATCTTTGATGTGGCACTTTATCGAAGGCTTTCTGAAAATCTAAGTAGACAACATCCACTGGTGACCCGTCATCTACCCTCTTTGTAATTTCTTCTAAAAAAAACATAAGAGATTGGTTAGACATGACCTTGCTTTTAGGAATCCATGTTGAGATGTATTTATTAATTTATGTTTTACGAGGAATTCCACCATGTGGTCGCTAATTAATGTTTCGAGTAATTTACATACAACTGATGTTAAACTCACTGGTCTGTAATTTTCTGGCTTCTTCCTCGATCCCTTTTTAAATAGCGGCGTAATGTTTGCTTCTTTCCATTCTGAAGGAACTATTCCTTCTTCTAGTGACAAGTTAAATAAGTTTGCAAGTGGTGTACTAATTTTCTAATTTCAGTTGTAGCTAGGTTAAGTGCCTCTTTATAGTTTGTGTAGTCTTCTACATTTCCAGTGTGTTTATAGACCCTCCACAGCATCTGTTTGTGAACAATTTTTCTAATAGCTTCTTTTGACAGGTGTTTTTTCATGGATCTTTTCCCTTGTTTTCTTAATGGAATAAATTTCTCAATACTGCCCTCAATCTCATATTTTAAACAAGTCCAGCATTCTGTTGCAATGGATGGCCTAACCACCGGGTTGCGAAATAGCAACTCTTTGTTCTGGTATCGGCTACCTTGTTTGTTTACGTTTTCGCCTGTTGTGGGAAGAATGTCGAACGAGCTTTTCTTTACACGTCTACCCGTATCGCAAGAATATTTCCGTTCTCCACGGAATGCTGCCATTCTCACAATGGCGAATTGCCACTATATATTTCACGGAATGCGCGGCTAAACTTTGCTGCGTAGCCCCAAATGGAGCAGTGGTGTAGCCTTGAAATTATTTCGTATTTCGGTTGCAATACGTGATTGTTATGTTGCAGCGATTTATTTTTTCAAAACCTATAGGTTCTCACAGTTCGCAATATACGTAGAGAAACTATGACTTGTATGTACGTACAAGTCATAGTTTCTCGCACCTTTCGTAAGTTTGTCGACCAAGTTTTCTATCGCAAAACTATCGTGTACGGCGTGGTACTCGAAAACAGTCGTTAAAACGTTAGCTTCATGTAGAGTTAACGCAAAAAACAAGAGTTAACGCAAACATTGCAACAATCGCAACACCGGAAGGGGCTCGAAAGAAACTCCGCCCCCAACGCGGCAGCCAATCGAAGACATGCACACCTCTCCCGCCAGCGAGGCCAGCCGGCGACAGCGACACAATAAAAGCTAGGCGCGTTATTCGAATCGGGCACATTTGCAGTTTCAACTCGAATCGTGATCATGGCTCGTACCAAGCAGACAGCTCGCAAGTCGACCGGTGGCAAGGCCCCGAGGAAGCAACTGGCGACCAAGGCCGCCCGCAAAAGCGCACCGGCTACAGGTGGAGTGAAGAAGCCGCATCGCTACAGGCCGGGCACCGTCGCTCTTCGTGAGATCCGTCGTTACCAGAAGAGCACCGAGCTGCTCATCCGCAAGCTGCCCTTCCAGCGCCTGGTGCGTGAAATCGCGCAGGACTTCAAGACCGATCTGCGTTTCCAGAGCTCGGCCGTCATGGCCCTGCAGGAGGCCAGCGAGGCATACTTGGTCGGTCTTTTCGAAGATACGAACTTGTGCGCCATCCACGCCAAGCGAGTCACAATCATGCCGAAAGACATCCAGCTGGCCCGACGAATCCGTGGCGAGCGTGCTTAAATGTACGTGTAGCGTCACTCGTCTCACATACGAAACAAACGGCTCTTTTCAGAGCCAACCAACTTCTCATATAAGAGACTGCTACCTCGTCTTGTGGTGTTTCATTGTTTGTCGTTGCGAGTGCTCGTCTAGAATACCGGCCCACTTGATTTTTACCATTAAAAAAATACAACAACAATCATACGCGGAGCATAGTTATCTGCAGGTGCGGTATGTCCGTTTTGTAACCACCTGGTGTCCAAAAACAAGTCACCCCCCCTCACCTAACCATTATAATAATTATCTGAAGTGTCTTCTTGCTGCGCACAATACCCTACAGTCACTGACACATACGTTGCCAGCCGTCTAGTAGGAATTTAAATCTTGGCACATCATAATGTCGTCGTAGTCCATAGATGTGTCCGTATTCCACGTTTTCAAATATATTTGTAAAAATAGTGCTGTGTCCCCAATCAAGTGCGTGATAGCGATTTTATAGGCGATGTTATTTTGCATGACAACGCGAAAGATGCCACTTGAAGTGATCCAAGTTTGCACATTCGAGCGCCGGTAGGCATAACCGTTACACTTTTACACACAACATGTTTAATATTTTACACATAAACACATACTTGCTGTTGCACATTATTATATATTTACAGTAGCGAACAAGAGGTTGGCCCGGATCCTAGACAGGTGCCGTTATTGCGTTAGACGATGCGTCAGCCTCATTTAAGTCACCCTAGCAGCACACTGTGTCCATTACTCGAATCGCTTCGCCGCCGTATATATTTTTTACGCGCGTCCAGTGTTTCGTCTCCGTAAGGTAAAACGTTCGCATGTCGAACGCGTTCCGTTGCGAAAGCGAGACATAATTGTGTTGTCATGGTAAATTGATGACGCCCAACGTCTGACGCTCGACAAGAACTAACGTCCGACGTACGTGTCTTAAAATGCTGTTGCAACAGCCAACCAGCGCGTGTTGCATGTCTGCATAGCGGCCGTGCGATGATCTGGAAATGACCTGTAGTATCCTATCAACTGTCTTGTTCTGTAGACAAAAAGCATTACTCATATGCTAGAATGATTCATGCCCATTCGCCTACTCTTCATTTTATGGCTAAATCCGGGACAGATTCCCAGTTCGCCTACTGCCCAATTAATGCCTACTCCGACTTTGCCTACTCTTCAACCAGTTGGTCTACTAGTTACATGTACGTGGTTTCGCTTCCACGTGATCAAAGGATAACTGGATTTGGCTTCGTTTAGCAATTCAGTAGAAACAGTGGCTTTGCAGAACTCGTTAAGTCTAAGTTCTCTCTCGATTTAGTAAACGTTGATAGCACTCACATTTAACTATTGAAAATCGGTGTGATTTCTGCAACGCATTTTCTACTTTAATAATTTTTTTAAAGAAGTAAATGTAAATGATGATTTTGGTTGGATAGGAGTTATCCTAATGCAGAGTAGGTGAAGTGGGAGTAATATCAGAATGGGCGTACCGAGATGGTGTATCGCTGATAGTAGGCGAAATAGGAGAGCTATCCAAATGCAGAGTAGGCGGCGAAATTCGCCTAATATCAGCAGGTGAAACGGGATACCCCGCTAGAATATTGTATCAATGATTCTGCTTGAACAATGTTACCGGTCTGCATGTGTAGCCGCCGACCGTCGGCTGGCTAAACTTGCTTGCTTGCAGCGCTTTAGCAAAAACGAGATGAGACAAGTTAGTGTTTCACCTCCGTAGTTAACTGCATTTGTGATTAGATAAACCAGTCAGACACGTCAAAGACTCTGGACGAGAACGGCGTGTTCTCCCGTGGCACACGAATCTAGTAGTTGTCGTTTTAGCGAACGAGTAGATACTTATTTGCAAGCGTAAATTTGAGGTGTAAGCGGCACATTGCGCAAATGTATTGCATGCAGTGACCAAACTGAAATGGGGTCTTAATCATAACATGCCTATGTAAAGTTATATTATTTCGGGTAGCTTCTATTGTACTGCGCTTGAATGCGAATCATAGCGACAGCAAAAAGAAAAGTGGACATAGATTAAGCGACTGCAATATGAACGTAAAAGAGACGAAGTTGGACAAAGTGGAAAGTCAATTGATGTAGAAGAATGTTGGATTACATGGATTAGCGAGATGCGGGTTGGAAGTTTCTATTGTAGGAGCAGGGTTTGCTCGAACGACCAAAAATTAAAACAGCAACACGATAGCAATGAATAGCAGATATCCCTCTTTGAGGATGTGGTTGGCTCTGAAAAGAGCCGTTTGTGTTTCGAGTGACGAAGACTGCGCGTCGCTTAGTGGGCCTTCTGGGTAATACATGTAAATGATGATTTTGGTTGGATAGGAGTTATCCTAATGCAGAGTAGGTGAAGTGGGAGTAATATCAGAATGGGCGTACCGAGAAGGTGTATCGCTGATAGTAGGCGAAATAGGAAAGCTATCCAAATGCAGAGTAGGCGGCGAAATTCGCGTAATATCAGCAGGTGAAATGGGATACCCCGCTAGAATATTGTATCAATGATTCTGCGTGAACAATGTTACCGGTCTGCATGTGAGCCGCCGACCGTCGGCTGGCTAAACTTGCTTGCTTGCAGCGCTTTAGCAAAAACGAGATGAGAGAATTTAGTGTTTCACCTCCGTAGTTAACTGCATTTGTGATTAGATTAACCAGTCACACACGTCAAAGACTCTGAACGAGAACAGCGTGTTCTCCCGCGGTACACGAATCTAGTAGTTGTCGTTTTAGCGAACGAGTAGATACTTATTTGCAAGCGTAAATTTGAGGTGTAAGCGGCACATTGCGCAAATGTATTGCATGCAGTGACCAAACTGAAATGGGGTCTTAATCATAACATGCCTATGTAAGAGTTATATTATTTCGGGTAGCTTCTATTGTACTGCGCTTGAATGCGAATCATAGCGACAGCAAAAAGAAAAGTGGACATAGATTAAGCGACTGCAATATGAGCGTAAAAGAGACGAAGTTGGACAAAGTGGAAAGTCAATTGATGTAGAAGAATGTTGGATTACATGGATTAGCGAGATGCGGGTTGGAAGTTTCTATTGTAGGAGCAGGGTTTGCTCGAACGACCAAACATTAAAACAGCAACACGATAGCAATGAATAGCAGATACCCCTCTTTGAGGATGTGGTTGGCTCTGAAAAGAGCCGTTTGTGTTTCGAGTGACGAAGACTGCGCGTCGCTTAGTGGGCCTTCTGGGTCTTTTTCGGCAGAAGCACGGCCTGGATGTTGGGCAGTACACCACCCTGGGCGATGGTTACGCCAGACAGAAGCTTGTTCAACTCCTCGTCGTTGCGGATGGCGAGCTGCAGGTGACGGGGGATGATCCTCGACTTCTTGTTGTCACGGGCGGCGTTTCCTGCCAGCTCGAGAACCTCGGCAGCCAGATACTCCATGACGGCAGCCAGGTAGACGGGCGCTCCGGCTCCGACGCGCTGGGCGTAGTTGCCCTTGCGCAGATGGCGGTGAATACGGCCGACGGGGAACTGAAGTCCGGCACGAGAAGAACGTCGCGGGCTAACAGCGCGCCAAAAGATCACCGCGTCGCCGCAACGACCACGTGACCGTAACGTCCACCCCCCGGCACACGTCGCGCGCTATAAAAGCTGCGCGGCTGATTTGCGCCGGCAGTTCTACGTATTCATACGACTACTACGACATCATGCCTCCTAAAGCAGCATCGAAGGGCGCCAAGAAGGCCGTCAGCAAGACAAAGACGCCTCGCAGCGGCGACAAGAAGCACCGCAGGCGAAGGAGGGAGAGCTACGGAATCTACATCTACAAGGTTCTGAAGCAGGTGCACCCTGACACCGGTATCTCGAGCAAGGCAATGAGCATCATGAATTCGTTCGTGAATGACATCTTCGAGCGCATCGCCGCCGAGTCTTCTCGTCTCGCCCACTACAACAAGCGCTCGACGATCACGAGCCGCGAGATCCAGACCGCTGTCCGTCTGCTGCTGCCCGGTGAGCTCGCCAAGCACGCCGTCAGCGAGGGAACGAAGGCCGTCACGAAGTACACGAGCACCCGTTAAAGCGTTACAGTTACGCTACGAAAACAAACGGCTCTTTTCAGAGCCAACCACTTTCTCACGAAAGAGTAATAACTACTTGTCGCTTAGGTTGTGTGTGTTCTCGTGTAGGCATCTGCTGGCCACCACTGCTCTCCTGTGCACCGATATCCACTTCTTTTTTTACCGACTCAACATTACACTGTATTAGGTTAGCCGATACACAAGTAGTGGGACAGGTCGCTGGTGAAGCGTCAAGCCACCCATCCGCTAGTTTAATTAACACGTCTTCTTACTAACGAACAAACTTTATGCTGCCGTTTCCATAAGAAATGTTCCACTCACTTACTTCATCAGTAACCTGTGTTGTAGAGGGTATGTGTCAGCCAACAGCCGCCCCGTCATCCACAGACACGTTTTAATTAGATCCAGTTTTGCCCATAAATGTGTATACAACAAATGTTGGAAGGACAGTAACAGGAAATAAGCTAACAGGTTAGTTTAATTTTTACCATTTTTTATACATTATAAAAGTATTTTTTGGTGTCTTGAAATTCATATGTATACATACATACATACATGCATACATACATTTATTTGTGAAACACTGATTTATACTGTAATACAAAAGGCATTCATGGATAGAATAATTAACATGATTCGAATAATGAACAGAATAGCATCTAGCTGCAATGGCGTCATAATTGCATTATCCTGTGTTCTAAGAATGACCCCAGTGGCTTCCACGACTGAGCTGAATGGGTTAACTTGCCTACTCCACAAATCAGTAATAACATTTAAATTTTTAAACTTAAAAGTAATTGCCATTTTTTTCCCTAGCATAATTTGTTACGTTCTTTCCAGTTCCCTTTTCCTGTTACTTAATTAGCAAAATGTGTTACTTTCTTTCCGTTACTTTGTCCATTTAACAAAGCGGTACATGTTCATTTCAATCCAATTTCAACAATGATCGAGTTTAACAAGATTTAACAAGATTGCCATCTCGAACAACAAGTTCCAGATGGCAAGTGGACAAGGAAGCCATTGGCTTATCGAGAGTCCAACAATTTTCTCATCTATGTGTAGCCCGCCCTTAGCAGATATCTGTCAATTCTATTTTTAAACATATTCACACTACTAGCATTAACACAATCATTTGGCAGTTTGTTCCATTCATTTATCACCCTCTGTGAGAAAGAGTACTTTCTCATGTCCAACCTACACTGCTCCTTAACCAATGCTGCTTTGTGTCCTCTGGTTCTACTGCCTTCTTTAATTTTGAAGAACATATTCCTGTCAACATCCTCATAACCGTTCACTATTTTAAACACTTCTATTTGGTCTCCTCTTAGTCTCCTGGTCTCTAGTGTTGTCAAACCACATTGTAATAAGCGACTTTCGTAACTAAGGTCTCTTAATTCTGGAATCATCTTAGTTGCTCTTCGTTGTATTCTTTCTAGCTTATCTATGTCTTTTTTTACGACATGGCCTCCATGCTTGAATACAATATTCCAAATGTGGTCTAACTATTGCTTTGTACAGGGGTACAATTAGCTGTTTCTCCTTAAACGTGATAGTTCTCCTAATTAGCCCTAGAATTTGATTTCCTTTCGAAGCAGCAATCCCACATTGCTCTGAAACTTTCATGTCAGCATTAAATGTTACTTCTAAATGCTTTTCTTGTGTGGTTCTACCTAGTACAGCATCCCCCATTTTATATTCCTCGTCCATATTTCCATGTCCTATGTGTATACATTTACACTTCCCAAAATTGAATAACATTTGCCATTTTTCTGACCATTTAACTAATTTCTCCAGATCATCCTGTAAACTTTGGTTATCTGTATCATTAGTAACCTTTCTGAATACTTTTGTGTCATCTGCAAATTTTAGTACTTCGCTAGATATGTCATCCTCCAAATCATTTATATATATTAAAAACAGTATAGGGCCTAATACTGATCCCTGTGGTACCCCACTCAAAACAGATTTCCAGTTTGAAATCTCACCGTCTACTATTACTCTCTGTCTTCTGTGTGTAAGCCACTTTTCTATCCAGTTGATTACATCATTGCCTATACCATGGGCTTTTAGTTTAAATAACAATCTTTGATGTGGCACTTTATCGAAGGCTTTCTGAAAATCTAAGTAGACAACATCCACTGGTGACCCGTCATCTACCCACTTTGTAATTTCTTCTAAAAAACATAAGAGATTGGTTAGACATGACCTTGCTTTTAGGAATCCATGTTGAGATGTATTTATTAATTTATGTTTTACGAGGAATTCCACCATGTGGTCGCTAATTAATGTTTCGAGTAATTTACATACAACTGATGTTAAACTCACTGGTCTGTAATTTTCTGGCTTCTTCCTCGATCCCTTTTTAAATAGCGGCGTAATGTTTGCTTCTTTCCATTCTGAAGGAACTATTCCTTCTTCTAGTGACAAGTTAAATAAGTTTGCAAGTGGTGTACTAATTTTCTAATTTCAGTTGTAGCTAGGTTAAGTGCCTCTTTATAGATTGTGTAGTCTTCTACATTTCCAGTGTGTTTATAGACCCTCCACAGCATCTGTTTGTGAGCAATTTTTCTAATAGCTTCTTTTGACAGGTGTTTTTTCACGGATCTTTTCCCTTGTTTTCTTAATGGAATAAATTTCTCAATACTGCCCTCAATCTCATATTTTAAACAAGTCCAGCATTCTGTTGCAATGGATGGCCTAACCACCGGGTTGCGAAATAGCAACTCTTTGTTCTGGTATCGGCTACCTTGTTTGTTTACGTTTTCGCCTGTTGTGGGAAGAATGTCGAACGAGCTTTTCTTTACACGTCTACCCGTATCGCAAGAATATTTCCGTTCTCCACGGAATGCTGCCATTCTCACAATGGCGAATTGCCACTATATATTTCACGGAATGCGCGGCTAAACTTTGCTGCGTAGCCCCAAATGGAGCAGTGGTGTAGCCTTGAAATTATTTCGTATTTCGGTTGCAATACGTGATTGTTATGTTGCAGCGATTTATTTTTTCAAAACCTATAGGTTCTCACAGTTCGCAATATACGTAGAGAAACTATGACTTGTATGTACGTACAAGTCATAGTTTCTCTACGTATATCGCGAATGTGGCAACATATCTCGATTGGTCGCATGGAAGAAGTACTGGCCAAATTCGTGTTTGTCAAACGTGCACTTTGCCATGAACACTTGTCGCAATAATTATGATACGGAAGAACGGTGCATTATCTAAGTAAAATCCCCTTTCGTTGAATAGACGTCGAACAAACAATGGTCGCCTCGCAGCTGTTTCTCATGATTACACAATATCTTTTCTATGTTAAAACTTTGAAATGACCGATCGTTTTCCGCAGTTTCTGTTGAAAAGACAAAGGAAACGGTTGGTCGGTCGGCGCTAAAATTTCAGCGCGCGCGCGTGCGCTCGCAAACTACCACGCACAAATAATCGCGACGTACTGCGGTACTACACTGCGGTCCGTGTTCGTCTAGCCACCTACTCCGCGGTCCGTGTTCGCGTCTACTACTCTGAAGTCCGTGTTATTCGACAAACGACGCGCGCTTTTCTCGCTATAAAGAGCTGCGGCCGCCTGTCTAATCATTCATTAAGCTACTGCATTCGAGAAGCTCAAAATGTCTGGTCGCGGCAAAGGAGGAAAGGGTCTTGGAAAGGGTGGCGCTAAGCGTCATCGCAAAGTTTTGCGTGATAACATCCAGGGTATCACCAAGCCGGCAATCCGCCGTCTCGCTCGCCGTGGTGGAGTCAAGCGAATCTCTGGTCTCATCTACGAGGAGACCCGCGGTGTTCTCAAGGTCTTCCTCGAGAACGTCATCCGCGACGCCGTCACTTACACCGAGCACGCCAAGCGCAAGACTGTCACAGCCATGGACGTCGTCTACGCCCTCAAGCGACAGGGCCGCACCCTGTACGGTTTCGGAGGTTAGATTGTCACTGCTGGCGGCACCGATCGCAACAAACGGCTCTTTTCAGAGCCACCCACATTTTCACAAAAGAGAATTGCTTTCATCGCATTTATTTCTTCACTGCCCATCCCATTCTTCAGTTGCGCCCTTCTATTCTATCTATTTACTATTGGTCCTCGCGCCCTCCGACAGACAAGGCCACAGTCTGCAAAAAATCGTCCAATGCGACAACGCGCTTCCGCTATTTCACAGCTCTACACACACGCACATCCCATACATAATTTTTTTATGTTACTTGGCCAAGCTGTGTATATCTTACGTAGTTGCGATACGATATCGTGTCGTCTTCGGGTGATCCTACCACGTGACATTAACTGCTTTTCGCCTAACCGCCACTTCCAACAAATTATCTGTAATGACCTACATAAAAGACGCACAAAGCGAATCTCTGGTCTCATCTACGAGGAGACCCGCGGTGTTCTCAAGGTCTTCCTCGAGAACGTCATCCGCGACGCCGTCACTTACACCGAGCACGCCAAGCGCAAGACTGTCACAGCCATGGACGTCGTCTACGCCCTCAAGCGACAGGGCCGCACCCTGTACGGTTTCGGAGGTTAGATTGTCACTGCTGGCGGCACCGATCGCAACAAACGGCTCTTTTCAGAGCCACCCACATTTTCACAAAAGAGAATTGCTTTCATCGCATTTATTTCTTCACTGCCCATCCCATTCTTCAGTCGCGCCCTTCTATTCTATCTATTTACTATTGGTCCTCGCGCCCTCCGACAGACAAGGCCACTGTCTGCAAAAAATCGTCCAATGCGACAACGCGCTTCCGCTATTTCACAGCTCTACACACACGCACATCCCATACATAATTGTTTTTATGTTACTTGGCCAAGCTGTGTATATCTTGCGTAGTAGCGATACGATATCGTGTCGTCTTCGGGTGATCCTACCACGTGCCATTAACTGCTTTTCGCCTAACCGCCACTTCCAACAAATTATCTGTAATGACCTACATAAAAGACGCACAAATTTATTGTAAACAGTATTGTCAGAAAAATCGCGTGTCTGGTTTTGCGAAATTGTAGGCCCCACTGTAGTGCCAATTTTTTTTATTCATACAGGTTCCTTCTTGTTATTAATAAATTACTTCGTTTATGCAGTATGTTATGCATCGTCTGGGAAGTTTGAAGATGTCGATTTTTAGCTCAGAAATGTATGGCTTGCCGATTTAATGATTAACTGACAGAACCATTAATTGGATGGCGCATGTCACAATAATTATGCACAGTCTGAAATTAACCCACAAGAAACACGTCCCAATAACTCAATGATGTCCACTGCCAACAGCATTTTACTGATAATATGCCGAGAATTACAGTTGAATCTTCGTTTACAGCTAGCGTCGACCTGTCCACACGATTTATGAATCGCGTAATACGTGGACAATCGTGTTGTATGTATTCACACCTCTGTTCGCTCTACTGTTGTCCAACTGTTACGGATAATACGCCTAGCGTATCAGTAAAAACAATGTCAAAGGCTATATAGGTACAATTTAATGTTGTCAGTCCGCCTGGCAACTGAACCGCTAACCGGAAGGGGCTCGAAATAAGTCCCGCCTCCGAAAAAGCGCGCACTTGTTAAGTGAATTATATATAGCAGCAACTCGGAGCTAACAAGACACTTTTGTGTCGTGCGCACCTTTCGTAAGTTTGTCGACCAAGTTTTCTACCGCAAAACTATCGTGTACGGCGCGGTACTCGAAAACAGTCGTTAAAACGTTAGCTTCATGTAGAATTAACGCAAAAAAACAAGAGTTAACGCAAACATTGCAACAATCGCAACACCGGAAGGGGCTCGAAAGAAACTCCGCCCCCAACGCGGCAGCCAATCGAAGATATGCACACCTCTCCCGCCAGCGAGGCCAGCCGGCGACAGCGACACAATAAAAGCTAGGCGCGTTATTCGAATCGGGCACATTTGCAGTTTCAACTCGAATCGTGATCATGGCTCGTACCAAGCAGACAGCTCGCAAGTCGACCGGTGGCAAAGCCCCGAGGAAGCAACTGGCGACCAAGGCCGCCCGCAAAAGCGCACCGGCTACCGGTGGAGTGAAGAAGCCGCATCGCTACAGGCCGGGCACCGTCGCTCTTCGTGAGATCCGTCGTTACCAGAAGAGCACCGAGCTGCTCATCCGCAAGCTGCCCTTCCAGCGCCTGGTGCGTGAAATCGCGCAGGACTTCAAGACCGATCTGCGTTTCCAGAGCTCGGCCGTCATGGCCCTGCAGGAGGCCAGCGAGGCATACTTGGTCGGTCTTTTCGAAGATACGAACTTGTGCGCCATCCACGCCAAGCGAGTCACAATCATGCCGAAAGACATCCAGCTGGCCCGACGAATCCGTGGCGAGCGTGCTTAAATGTACGTGTAGCGTCACTCGTCTCACATACGAAACAAACGGCTCTTTTCAGAGCCAACCAACTTCTCATATAAGAGACTGCTACCTCGTCTTGTGGTGTTTGATTGTTTGGTTGTTTGTCGTTGCGAGTGCTCGTCTAGAATACCGGCCCACTTGATTTTTACCATTAAAAAAATACAACAACAATCATACGCGGAGCATAGTTATCTGCAGGTGCGGTATGTCCGTTTTGTAACCACCTTGTGTCCAAAAACAAGTCACCCCCCCTCACCTAACCATTATAATAATTATCTGAAGTGTCTTCTTGCTGCGCACAATACCCTACAGTCACTGACACATACATTGCCAGCCGTCTAGTAGGAATTTAAATCTTGGCACATCATAATGTCGTCGTAGTCCATAGATGTGTCCATATTCCACGTTTTCAAATATATTTGTAAAAATAGTGCTGTGTCCCCAATCAAGTGCGTGATAGCGATTTTATAGGCGATGTTATTTTGCATGACAACGCGAAAGATACCACTTGAAGTGATCCAAGTTTGCACATTCGAGCGCCGGTAGGCATAACCGTTACACTTTTACACACAACATGTTTAATATTTTACACATAAACACATACTTGCTGTTGCACATTATTATATATTTACAGTAGCGAACAAGAGGTTGGCCAGGATCCTAGACAGGTGCCGTTATTGCGTTAGACGATGCGTCAGCCTCATTTAAGTCACCCTAGCAGCACACTGTGTCCATTACTCGAATCGCTTCGCCGCCGTATATATTTTTTACGCGCGTCCAGTGTTTCGTCTCCGTAAGGTAAAACGTTCGCATGTCAAACGCGTTCCGTTGCGAAAGCGAAACATTGTTGTGTTGTCATGGTAAATTGATGACGCCCAACGTCTGACGCTCGACAAGAACTAACGTCCGACGTACCTGTCTTAAAATGCTGTTGCAACAGCCAACCAGCGCGTGTTGCATGTCTGCATAGCGGCCGTGCGATGATCTGGAAATGACCTGTAGTATCCTATCAACTGTCTTGTTCTGTAGGCAAAAAACATTACTCATATGCTAGAATGATTCATGCCCATTCGCCTACTCTTCATTTTATGGCTAAATCTGAGACAGATTCCCAGTTCGCCTACTGCCAAATTAATGCCTACTCCGACTTTGCCTACTCTTCAACCAGTTGGTCTACTAGCTACACGTACGTGGTTTCGCTTCCACGTGATCAAAGGATAACTGGATTTGGCTTCGTTTAGCAATTCAGTAGAAACAGTGGCTTTGCAGAACTCGTTAAGTCTAAGTTCTCTCTCGATTTAGTAAACGTTGATAGCACTCACATTTAACTATTGAAAATCGGTCTGATTTCTGCAACGCATTTTCTACATTAATAATTTGTTTAAACAAGTATTACATGTAAATGATGATTTTGGTTGGATAGGAGTTATCCTAATGCAGAGTAGGTGAAGTGGGAGTAATATCAGAATGGGCGTACCGAGAGGGTGTATCGCTGATAGTAGGCGAAATAGGAAAGCTATCCAAATGCAGAGTAGGCGGCGAAATTCGCGTAATATCAGCAGGTGAACTGGGATACCCCGCTAGAATATTGTATCAATGATTCTGCGTGAACAATGTTACCGGTCTGCATGTGAGCCGCCGACCGTCGGCTGGCTAAACTTGCTTGCTTGCAGCGCTTTAGCAAAAACGAGATGAGATAAGTTAGTGTTTCACCTCCGTAGTTAACTGCATTTGTGATTAGATTAACCAGTCAGACACGTCAGACTCTGGACGAGAGCGGCGTGTTCTCCCGCGGTACACGAATCTAGTAGTTGTCGTTTTAGCGAACGAGTAGATACTTATTTGCAAGCGTAAATTTGAGGTGTAAGCGGCACATTGCGCAAATGTATTGCATGCAGTGGCCAAACTGAAATGGGGTCTTAATCATAACATGCCTATGTAAGAGTTATATTATTTCGTGTAGCTTCTATTGTACTGCGCTTGAATGCGAATCATAGCGACAGCAAAAAGAAAAGTGGACATAGATTAAGCGACTGCAATATGAACGTAAAAGAGACGAAGTTGGACAAAGTGGAAAGTCAATTGATGTAGAAGAATGTTGGATTACATGGATTAGCGAGATGCGGGTTGGAAGTTTCTATTGTAGGAGCAGGGTTTGCTCGAACGACCAAAAATTAAAACAGCAACACGATAGCAATGAATAGCAGATACCCCTCTTTGAGGATGTGGTTGGCTCTGAAAAGAGCCGTTTGTGTTTCGAGTGACGAAGACTGCGCGTCGCTTAGTGGGCCTTCTGGGTCTTTTTCGGCAGAAGCACGGCCTGGATGTTGGGCAGTACACCACCCTGGGCGATGGTTACGCCAGACAGAAGCTTGTTCAACTCCTCGTCGTTGCGGATGGCGAGCTGCAGGTGACGGGGGATGATCCTCGACTTCTTGTTGTCACGGGCGGCGTTTCCTGCCAGCTCGAGAACCTCGGCAGCCAGATACTCCATGACGGCAGCCAGGTAGACGGGCGCTCCGGCTCCGACGCGCTGGGCGTAGTTGCCCTTGCGCAGATGGCGGTGAATACGACCGACGGGGAACTGAAGTCCGGCACGAGACGAACGAGTCTTGCTCTTTCCCTTCGCCTTTCCTCCTTTGCCGCGTCCAGACATTATTGCTGTGCTACGAACGTGAAACGACGACACACAACTGATGAGATACCAGAGAATGCCACAGCTACGGCCCAGTCGTGCTTTTATACGACAGCGGCGTGCCGAGCTGAACGTCGCGGGCTAACAGCGCGCCAAAAGATCACCGCGTCGCCGCAACGACCACGTGACCGTAACGTCCACCCCCCCCCAGCACACGTCGCGCGCTATAAAAGCTGCGCGGCTGATTTGCGCCGGCAGTTCTACGTATTCATACGACTACTACGACATCATGCCTCCTAAAGCAGCATCGAAGGGCGCCAAGAAGGCCGTCAGCAAGACAAAGACGCCTCGCAGCGGCGACAAGAAGCACCGCAGGCGAAGGAGGGAGAGCTACGGAATCTACATCTACAAGGTTCTGAAGCAGGTGCACCCTGACACCGGTATCTCGAGCAAGGCAATGAGCATCATGAATTCGTTCGTGAATGACATCTTCGAGCGCATCGCCGCCGAGTCTTCTCGTCTCGCCCACTACAACAAGCGCTCGACGATCACGAGCCGCGAGATCCAGACCGCTGTCCGTCTGCTGCTGCCCGGTGAGCTCGCCAAGCACGCCGTCAGCGAGGGAACGAAGGCCGTCACGAAGTACACGAGCACCCGTTAAAGCGTTACAGTTACGCTACGAAAACAAACGGCTCTTTTCAGAGCCAACCACTTTCTCACGAAAGAGTAATAACTACTTGTCGCTTAGGTTGTGTGTATTCTCGTGTAGGCATCTGCTGGCCACCACTGCTCTCATGTGCACAGATATCCACTTCTTTTTTTACCGACTCAACATTACACTGTATTAGGTTAGCCGATACACAAGTATTGGGACACGTCGCTGGTGAAGCGTCAAGCCACCCATCCGCTAGTTTAATTAACACGTCTTCTTACTAACGAACAAACTTTATGCTGCCGTTTCCATAAGAAATGTTCCACTCACTTACTTCATCAGTAACCTGTGTTGTAGAGGGTATGTGTCAGCCAACAGCCGCCCCGTCATCCACAGACACGTTTTAATTAGATCCAGTTTTGCCCATGAATGTGTATACAACAAATGTTGGAAGGACAGTAACAGGAAATAAGCTAAGCTAACAGGTTAGTTTAATTTTTACCATTTTTTAGACATTATAAAAGTATTTTTTGGTGTCTTGAAATTCATATGTATACATACATACATACATACATGCATACATTTATTTGTGAAACACTGATTTATACTGCAATACAAAGGGCATTCATGGTTAGAATAATTAACATGATTCGAATAATGAACAGAATAGCATCTAGCTGCAATGGCGTCATAATTGCATTATCCTGTGTTCCAAGAATGACCCCAGTGGCTTCCACGACTGAGCTGAATGGGTTAACTTGCCTACTCCACAAATCAGTAATAACATTTAAATTTTTAAACTTAAAAGTAATTGCCATTTTTTTCCCTAGCATAATGTGTTACGTTCTTTCCAGTTCCCTTTTCCTGTTACTTAATTAGCAAAATGTGTTACTTTCTTTCCGTTACTTTGTCCATTTAACAAAGCGGTACATGTTCATTTCAATCCAATTTCAACAATGATCGAGTTTAACAAGATTTAACAAGATTGCCATCTCGAACAACAAGTTCCAGATGGCAAGTGGACAAGGAAGCCATTGGCTTATCGAGAGTCCAGCAATTTTCTCATCTATGTGTAGCCCGCCCTTAGCAGATATCTGTCAATTCTATTTTTAAACATATTCACACTACTAGCATTAACACAATCATTTGGCAGTTTGTTCCATTCATTTATCACCCTCTGTGAGAAATAGTACTTTCTCATGTCCAACCTACACTGCTCCTTAACCAATGCTGCTTTGTGTCCTCTGGTTCTACTGCCTTCTTTAATTTTGAAGAACATATTCCTGTCAACATCCTCATAACCGTTCACTATTTTAAACACTTCTATTTGGTCTCCTCTTAGTCTCCTGGTCTCTAAACCACATTGTAATAAGCGACTTTCGTAACTAAGGTCTCTTAATTCTGGAATCATCTTAGTTGCTCTTCGTTGTATTCTTTCTAGCTTATCTATGTCTTTTTTACGACATGGCCTCCATGCTTGAATACAATATTCCAAATGTGGTCTAACTATTGCTTTGTATAGGGGTACAATTAGCTGTTTCTCCTTAAACGTGATAGTTCTCCTAATTAGCCCTAGAATTTGATTTCCTTTCGAAGCAGCAATCCCACATTGCTCTGAAACTTTCATGTCAGCATTAAATGTTACTTCTAAATGCTTTTCTTGTGTGGTTCTACCTAGTACAGCATCCCCCATTTTATATTCCTCGTCCATATTTCCATGTCCTATGTGTATACATTTACACTTCCCAAAATTGAATAACATTTGCCATTTTTCTTACCATTTAACTAATTTCTCCAGATCATCCTGTAAACTTTGGTTATCTGTATCATTAGTAACCTTTCTGAATACTTTTGTGTCATCTGCAAATTTTAGTACTTCGCTAGATATGTCATCCTCCAAATCATTTATATATATTAAAAACAGTATAGGGCCTAATACTGATCCCTGTGGTACCCCACTCAAAACAGATTTCCAGTTTGAAATCTCACCGTCTACTATTACTCTCTGTCTTCTGTGTGTAAGCCACTTTTCTATCCAGTTGATTACATCATTGCCTATACCATGGGCTTTTAGTTTAAATAACAATCTTTGATGTGGCACTTTATCGAAGGCTTTCTGAAAATCTAAGTAGACAACATCCACTGGTGACCCGTCATCTACCCACTTTGTAATTTCTTCTAAAAAACATAAGAGATTGGTTAGACATGACCTTGCTTTTAGGAATCCATGTTGAGATGTATTTATTAATTTATGTTTTACGAGGAATTCCACCATGTGGTCGCTAATTAATGTTTCGAGTAATTTACATACAACTGATGTTAAACTCACTGGTCTGTAATTTTCTGGCTTCTTCCTCGATCCCTTTTTAAATAGCGGCGTAATGTTTGCTTTTTTCCATTCTGAAGGAACTATTCCTTCTTCTAGTGACAAGTTAAATAAGTTTGCAAGTGGTGTACTAATTTTCTAATTTCAGTTGTAGCTAGGTTAAGTGCCTCTTTATAGTTTGTGTAGTCTTCTACATTTCCAGTGTGTTTATAGACCCTCCACAGCATCTGTTTGTGAGCAATTTTTCTAATAGCTTCTTTTGACAGGTGTTTTTTCACGGATCTTTTCCCTTGTTTTCTTAATGGAATAGATTTCTCAATACTGCCCTCAATCTCATATTTTAAACAAGTCCAGCATTCTGTTGCAATGGATGGCCTAACCACCGGGTTGCGAAATAGCAACTCTTTGTTCTGGTATCGGCTACCTTGTTTGTTTACGTTTTCGCCTGTTGTGGGAAGAATGTCGAACGAGCTTTTCTTTACACGTCTACCCGTATCGCAAGAATATTTCCGTTCTCCACGGAATGCTGCCATTCTCACAATGGCGAATTGCCACTATATATTTCACGGAATGCGCGGCTAAACTTTGCTGCGTAGCCCCAAATGGAGCAGTGGTGTAGCCTTGAAATTATTTCGTATTTCGGTTGCAATACGTGATTGTTATGTTGCAGCGATTTATTTTTTCAAAACCTATAGGTTCTCACAGTTCGCAATATACGTAGAGAAACTATGACTTGTATGTACGTACAAGTCATAGTTTCTCTACGTATATCGCGAATGTGGCAACATATCTCGATTGGTCGCATGGAAGAAGTACTGGCCAAATTCGTGTTTGTCAAACGTGCACTTTGCCATGAACACTTGTCGCAATAATTATGATACGGAAGAACGGTGCATTATCTAAGTAAAATCCCCTTTCGTTGAATAGACGTCGAACAAACAATGGTCGCCTCGCAGCTGTTTCTCATGATTACACAATATCTTTTCTATGTTAAAACTTTGAAATGACCGATCGTTTTCCGCAGTTTCTGTTGAAAAGACAAAGGAAACGGTTGGTCGGTCGGCGCTAAAATTTCAGCGCGTGCGCTCCCAAACTACCACGCACAAATAATCGCGACGTACTGCGGTACTACACTGCGGTCCGTGTTCGTCTAGCCACCTACTCCGCGGTCCGTGTTCGCGTCTACTACTCTGAAGTCCGTGTTATTCGACAAACGACGCGCGCTTTTCTCGCTATAAAGAGCTGCGGCCGCCTGTCTAATCATTCATTAAGCTACTGCATTCGAGAAGCTCAAAATGTCTGGTCGCGGCAAAGGAGGAAAGGGTCTTGGAAAGGGTGGCGCTAAGCGTCATCGCAAAGTTTTGCGTGATAACATCCAGGGTATCACCAAGCCGGCAATCCGCCGTCTCGCTCGCCGTGGTGGAGTCAAGCGAATCTCTGGTCTCATCTACGAGGAGACCCGCGGTGTTCTCAAGGTCTTCCTTGAGAACGTCATCCGCGACGCCGTCACTTACACCGAGCACGCCAAGCGCAAGACTGTCACAGCCATGGACGTCGTCTACGCCCTCAAGCGACAGGGCCGCACCCTGTACGGTTTCGGAGGTTAGATTGTCACTGCTGGCGGCACCGATCGCAACAAACGGCTCTTTTCAGAGCCACCCACATTTTCACAAAAGATAATTGCTTTCATCGCATTTATTTCTTCACTGCCCATCCCATTCTTCAGTTGCGCCCTTCTATTCTATCTATTTACTATTGGTCCTCGCGCCCTCCGACAGACAAGGCCACAGTCTGCAAAAAATCGTCCAATGCGACAACGCGCTTCCGCTATTTCACAGCTCTACACACACGCACATCCCATACATAATTTTTTTATGTTACTTGGCCAAGCTGTGTATATCTTACGTAGTAGCGATACGATATCGTGTCGTCTTCGGGTGATCCTACCACGTGACATTAACTGCTTTTCGCCTAACCGCCACTTCCAACAAATTATCTGTAATGACCTACATAAAAGACGCACAAATTTATTGTAAACAGTATTGTCAGAAAAATCGCGTGTCTGGTTTTGCGAAATTGTAGGCCCCACTGTAGTGCCAATTTTTTTATTCATACAGGTTCCTTCTTGTTATTAATAAATTACTTCGTTTATGCAGTATGTTATGCATCGTCTGGGAAGTTTGAAGATGTCGATTTTTAGCTCAGAAATGTATGGCTTGCCGATTTAATGATTAACTGACAGAACCATTAATTGGATGGCGCATGTCACAATAATTATGCACAGTCTGAAATTAACCCACAAGAAACACGTCCCAATAACTCAATGATGTCCACTGCCAACAGCATTTTACTGATAATATGCCGAGAATTACAGTTGAATCTTCGTTTACAGCTAGCGTCGACCTGTCCACACGATTTATGAATCGCGTAATACGTGGACAATCGTGTTGTATGTATTCACACCTCTGTTCGCTCTACTGTTGTCCAACTGTTACGGATAATACGCCTAGCGTATCAGTAAAAACAATGTCAAAGGCTATATAGGTACAATTTAATGTTGTCAGTCCGCCTGGCAACTGAACCGCTAACCGGAAGGGGCTCGAAATAAGTCCCGCCTCCGAAAAAGCGCGCACTTGTTGAGTGAATTATATAGAGCAGCATCTCGGAGCAAACAAGACACTTTTGTGTCGTGCGCACCTTTCGTAAGTTTGTCGACCAAGTTTTCTACCGCAAAACTATCGTGTACGGCGCGGTACTCGAAAACAGTCGTTAAAACGTTAGCTTCATGTAGAGTTAACGCAAAAAACAAGAGTTAACGCAAACATTGCAACAATCGCAACACCGGAAGGGGCTCGAAAGAAACTCCGCCCCCAACGCGGCAGCCAATACCGGCCCACTTGATTTTTACCATTAAAAAAATACAACAACAATCATACGCGGAGCATAGTTATCTGCAGGTGCGGTATGTCCGTTTTGTAACCACCTGGTGTCCAAAAACAAGTCACCCCCCCTCACCTAACCATTATAATAATTATCTGAAGTGTCTTCTTGCTGCGCACAATACCCTACAGTCACTGACACATACATTGCCAGCCGTCTAGTAGGAATTTTAATCTTGGCACATCATAATGTCGTCGTAGTCCATAGATGTGTCCATATTCCACGTTTTCAAATATATTTGTAAAAATAGTGCTGTGTCCCCAATCAAGTGCGTGATAGCGATTTTATAGGCGACGTTATTTTGCATGACAACGCGAAAGATACCACTTGAAGTGATCCAAGTTTGCACATTCGAGCGCTGGTAGGCATAACCGTTACAATTTTACACACAACATGTTTAATATTTTACTCATAAACACATATTTGCTGTTGCACATTATTATATATTTACAGTAGCGAATGAGAGGTTGGCCCGGATCCTAGACAGGTGCCGTTATTGCGTTAGACGATGCGTCAGCCTCATTTAAGTCACCCTAGCAGCACACTGTGTCCATTACTCGAATCGCTTCGCCGCCGTATATATTTTTTACGCGCGTCCAGTGTTTCGTCTCCGTAAGGTAAAACGTTCGCATGTCGAACGCGTTCCGTTGCGAAAGCGAAACATTGTTGTGTTGTCATGGTAAATTGATGACGCCCAACGTCTGACGCTCGACAAGAACTAACGTCCGACGTACGTGTCTTAAAATGCTGTTGCAACAGCCAACCAGCGCGTGTTGCATATCTGCATAGCGGCCGTGCGATGATCTGGAAATGACCTGTAGTATCCTATCAACTGTCTTGTTCTGTAGACAAAAACATTACTCATATGCTAGAATGATTCATGCCCATTCGCCTACTCTTCATTTTATGGCTAAATCTGAGACAGATTCCCAGTTCGCCTACTGCCAAATTAATGCCTACTCCGACTTTGCCTACTCTTCAACCAGTTGGTCTACTAGCTACATGTACGTGGTTTCGCTTCCACGTGATCAAAGGATATCTGGATTTGGCTTCGTTTAGCAATTCAGTAGAAACAGTGGCTTTGCAGAACTCCTTAAGTCTAAGTTCTCTCTCGATTTAGTAAACGTTGATAGCACTCACATTTAACTATTGAAAATCGGTCTGATTTCTGCAACGCATTTTCTACATTAATAATTTGTTTAAACAAGTATTACATGTAAATGATGATTTTGGTTGGATAGGAGTTATCCTAATGCAGAGTAGGTGAAGTGGGAGTAATATCAGAATGGGCGTACCGAGAGGGTGTATCGCTGATAGTAGGCGAAATAGGAAAGCTATCCAAATGCAGAGTAGGCGGTGAAATTCGCGTAATATCAGCAGGTGAACTGGGATACCCCGCTAGAATATTGTATCAATGATTCTGCGTGAACAATGTTACCGGTCTGCATGTGAGCCGCCGACCGTCGGCTGGCTAAACTTGCTTGCTTGCAGCGCTTTAGCAAAAACGAGATGAGATAAGTTAGTGTTTCACCTCCGTAGTTAACTGCATTTGTGATTAGATTAACCAGTCAGACACGTCAGACTCTGGACGAGAGCGGCGTGTTCTCCCGCAGTACACGAATCTAGTAGTTGTCGTTTTAGCGAACGAGTAGATACTTATTTGCAAGCGTAAATTTCAGGTGTAAGCGGCACATTGCGCAAATGTATTGCATGCAGTGACCAAACTGAAATGGGGTCTTAATCATAACATGATTATGTAAGAGTTATATTATTTCGGGTAGCTTCTATTGTACTGCGCTTGAATGCGAATCATAGCGACAGCAAAAAGAAAAGTGGACATAGATTAAGCGACTGCAATATGAACGTAAAAGAGACGAAGTTGGACAAAGTGGAAAGTCAATTGATGTAGAAGAATGTTGGATTACATGGATTAGCGAGATGCGGGTTGGAAGTTTCTATTGTAGGAGCAGGGTTTGCTCGAACGACGAAAAATTAAAACAGCAACACGATAGCAATGAATAGCAGATACCCCTCTTTGAGGATGTGGTTGGCTCTGAAAAGAGCCGTTTGTGTTTCGAGTGACGAAGACTGCGCGTCGCTTAGTGGGCCTTCTGGGTCTTTTTCGGCAGAAGCACGGCCTGGATGTTGGGCAGTACACCACCCTGGGCGATGGTTACGCCAGACAGAAGCTTGTTCAACTCATACAATGGATGGCCTAACCACCGGGTTGCGAAATAGCAACTCTTTGTTCTGGTATCGGCTACCTTGTTTGTTTACGTTTTCGCCTGTTGTGGGAAGAATGTCGAACGAGCTTTTCTTTACACGTCTACCCGTATCGCAAGAATATTTCCGTTCTCCACGGAATGCTGCCATTCTCACAATGGCGAATTGCCACTATATATTTCACGGAATGCGCGGCTAAACTTTGCTGCGTAGCCCCAAATGGAGCAGTGGTGTAGCCTTGAAATTATTTCGTATTTCGGTTGCTAGAGGTTTGCTAAAAATACAGCTCACATACGTTTAGAACTGAGTGCTAAACATATGGCTTACGTATGAAACAATGAAAACAGTGACTAAAAATATGGGTAAAAATGCTCACGCACACGCACACACACTACATATATTACATATACTAGTAAATTCATAAAATGTCTACATAAAAAGTCGGTATTAAGTATCGAAGCCATTAAGTACGGCTCCCTCCAATGTACACATCTTTAATTATAGCTCACAAAAAAATGCAAGACCAAAGTGCCTGCCTGCTGGACTTGTAGAAAAATTTCCTAAAAATACGGCTCACGTATGTTTAGAACTGAATGATAAACGTACGGCTCGCGTATGAAACAACGAAAGCAGTGACTAAACATACGGCTCACGTACGTTTAGAACCGAGTGCTAAAGATACGGCTCACGTATGAAATTACGCGCATGCGCTCAATGACTGCCGTACTTCTAGAATTTAGGCTAAAAATACGGTCACGTAACCGGAAATTAAAAGGTATGCGCATGCGCAGAATGACTGCCGTACTTTTAGACTCGAGGTCTAAAGATACGGCTCACGTACGCGTAGCCACGGCCTTTGCGAAACTGTAGGCCCCACTGTAGTGCCAATTTTTTATTCGTACAGGTTCCTTCTTGTTATTAATAAATTACTTCGTTTATGCAGTATGTTATGCATCGTCTGGGAAGTTTGAAGATGTCGATTTTTAGCTCAGAAATGTATGGCTTGCCGATTTAATGACCTGTCCACACGATTTATGAATCGCGTAATACGTGGACAATCGTGTTGTATGTATTCACACCTCTGTTCGCTCTACTGTTGTCCAACTGTTACGGATAATACGCCTAGCGTATCAGTAAAAAAATGCCAAAGCCTATATAGGTACAATTTAATGTTGTCAGTCCGCCTGGCAACTGAACCGCTAACCGGAAGGGGCTCGAAATAAGTCCCGCCTCCGAAAAAGCGCGCACTTGTTAAGTGAATTATATATAGCAGCATCTCGGAGCTAACAAGACACTTTTGTGTCGTGCGCACCTTTCGTAAGTTTGTCGACCAAGTTTTCTACCGCAAAACTATCGTGTACGGCGCGGTACTCGAAAACAGTCGTTAAAACGTTAGCTTCATGTAGAGTTAACGCAAAAAACAAGAGTTAACGCAAACATTGCAACAATCGCAACACCGGAAGGGGCTCGAAAGAAACTCCGCCCCCAACGCGGCAGCCAATCGAAGACATGCACACCTCTCCCGCCAGCGAGGCCAGCCGGCGACAGCGACACAATAAAAGCTAGGCGCGTTATTCGAATCGGGCACATTTGCAGTTTCAACTCGAATCGTGATCATGGCTCGTACCAAGCAGACAGCTCGCAAGTCGACCGGTGGCAAGGCCCCGAGGAAGCAACTGGCGACCAAGGCCGCCCGCAAAAGCGCACCGGCTACAGGTGGAGTGAAGAAGCCGCATCGCTACAGGCCGGGCACCGTCGCTCTTCGTGAGATCCGTCGTTACCAGAAGAGCACCGAGCTGCTCATCCGCAAGCTGCCCTTCCAGCGCCTGGTGCGTGAAATCGCGCAGGATTTCAAGACCGATCTGCGTTTCCAGAGCTCGGCCGTCATGGCCCTGCAGGAGGCCAGCGAGGCATACTTGGTCGGTCTTTTCGAAGATACGAACTTGTGCGCCATCCACGCCAAGCGAGTCACAATCATGCCGAAAGACATCCAGCTGGCCCGACGAATCCGTGGCGAGCGTGCTTAAATGTACGTGTAGCGTCACTCCTCTCACATACGAAACAAACGGCTCTTTTCAGAGCCAACCAACTTCTCATATAAGAGACTGCTACCTCGTCTTGTGGTGTTTCATTGTTTGGTTGTTTGTCGTTGCGAGTGCTCGTCTAGAACTTTATCATTACACTAATCATGCACAATGCATAGTTAGCTGCAGGTGCAATACGTACATTTGTGTAAAAAAAAGTTATTTTCTCCCATGACAAGCATTGTTTCAACTGGCATGAAAATATATATGCACATCTTCATTACGGGACTATTCAGCCAGTGTATGTTTCACTTTTGGCAGTGATGTTTCGACAATAAAAAGTCCACAATCCCTGGCATTATATTACAATAAGTGTCAAAATCACCTCCCTCCAGCTGCTCTTTTAAACACGTCGTAAACGCAAATAATCTCAACATTGACAGTTTAAAAACAAACATTAATTACTGCACCTACATTCTTTCAGGAATGGCACCACCAAAATATTAACAAGTCTTCAAATTCGCATCTTACTGCTAATTGTCCAACATTTCAAAAGTTCCAGCCGTGCTGGTTGAATAAAATCACTGAAGTCGGCTATAGTTCTTATTTTTTGGCACTGCATTCTTAACTGTGGTCTGACCCCTTTACTGACAGTAACAAACCAAGTTTATTTATATCTGTAAATAATCAATCATGTTTGGCTAAATGGAATGCACTTTTGTTTCTTCCTCTAGGATTAGTAAAAAATTGTATCAAATGGTACAGTGGTCGTTAATGCAGGTGGTCGCTTGAACAGGTAGTGGATTGTTTAACTAAAAAACATTTCATAACAGTTTATCTCTTTACACTATACAGTAACTTCATAACACCCATATATGGGCAAGATCAATATGCAACTTGCCCTTTGCTGAATGGAATCACAGAATCATGCAGCCATTAAATTTTAGTAGGTATTTACAGGTCCCTTATAACATTCACTGCTGATACAAGCTCTGTACTTTGAACGAGAAAACATTGTCCCTAGTCAGAATAGCAGAATGGTTATATATATAATATATATATATATATATATATTCATTCTGCTATTATTATTATAATATATATATATATATATATATATATATATATATATTCGACTAGTGGCAATGTCTTCTTTATAATATATTCATATATATAATATATATATATATATATATATAATATATATATATATATATATATATATATATATATATATATATATATATATATATATATATATATATATATATATATATATATATATATATATATATAATATATATATATATATATATATATATATATATATATATATATATATATATTATATATATAAATATATGCTATAAATGAAGACATTCATAGTAATATATATATATATATATATATATATATATATATATATATATAATAATAATATATATATATATATATATATATATATATATATAATATATATATATATATATATATATATATATATATATAATATATATAATATATATAATATATATATATATATACAGTGTTATATATGCGCACTAGAAACTAACTAATTTCTGTCGTCTAAGTTAAAGTATGCTTGATGAGTTAGCTTGTAACACTCACTCTAGATGCCACTGTTATGTCGCATTTGGAAATGGCACATAGATACAAAATACAATCAAACACAAAATGAAAAATACATTATAACATGTACAGTCACATCAACCAGGTGTATACACAATTTATATAATATAATTGTAATTACTACTGGATATTCATTAATATTTAGAAATATGAAAACTGAGATTGTCATGTGTAGTTTCACATGTTGCGCAGGCTTGTAATGTACCCAATGATTCCAGAACTTAGAGACCTTAGTTATGAAGAACGCCTGAAAGAATGTGGTTTAACAACTCTAGAGACAAGGAGGTTAAGAGGAGATCAGATTGAAGTTTTTAAGATATTGAATGGGTATGAAAATATTGATAGAAATATGTTTTTTCACTCAAGAAGGATAGCAGAACTAGAGGACATGAGGTAAAATTAGTAAAGGATCAATGTAGATTGGACATCAGGAAGCACTCGTTCTCACGGAGGACAATAAATGAATGGAACAAATTGTCTACAGATTGTGTAATTGCTAGCAGCGTGAATATGTTTAAAAACAAGGTTGACACATATCTCAGGAGGACGGGTTATACGTAGATGAACATTGTTGGACTCTCGATAAGCCAATGGCTTCCTTGTCCACTTGCCATCTGGGCCTTTGGCTTGGTAGGCAAATCTTGTTAAATGTGGATTCTACGAGTCCACCTGGCCCATTGGTTTCAAGTCAGGGCTAACCTGAAAGAGCAATTCACAATTGGAGTTCTTATACAACCAGATATCTATAAGTACTCTTCAAAGAGACAACTATTCACAGCTGGAGTTCTTATACAACCAGACAACTGGAGTTCTTATACAACCAGAGTTCTTATACAACCAGATATCTATAAGTACTCTTCAAAGAGACAACTATTATCTACTCCGACACACTATACGTTACATTTTAACCGATACTAGATATGCACAGAAATTACAGGTTGTGGTCAAACTTCGAGTTTACCAAACAAATGAGTTTTTCTTTAGATAATCCTAAATTTCTGAGACGTGTATTTTGGTGAATATGAATGAAAAACATTGCTTTCATGTTTATCTTGTCCCGATCTGTCTTATACGTTGCCATTTGATCATATATTACAATGTCCTTCTTATATACTACTTTATGTTGTTCCACAAGTCCAATCTAAAGTTATTGCAAAGCAAAACACATAGAGAAAGTATAACAGTTACTTGTTAATGGCTGTAATGGTATGTACAAGATCATAGCACTCCAGATTTTAACTGAGATTGTTTTGTGTAGCTGTTTCCAGATGGAATATCTTATTTAAAGTAGATTACTAAGGTATAATACAGAATACTGTAATGACATATAAATGAAACTTTATCAAGTCAGTGGTCTATAATATGTAGTTGTAGCAAATAATAAATTGTAGCGAATGTGGCAAAATTTGTTAGAATTAAGTGACATGATTTCTGGTCAGACTGATGCAATTTGCTGTCAGACACTGAAATGTTACCTCAAAATCGCATCCCGTGGCCTGTCGAATCTCATCGATAGTAACATCTTCTGCCAGTTCAGTAAGAGTCAATCCTCTGTTGTGGTCTACGTTGAATACTCCCTGGAGAAACAGTTAAGACATTAGCTGTGCACTATGTGCGTACACTTCTTTCAGCTGGCAATATATGTGTCTACATGTTATCTTGCATACTGCACAACCGATACACAGTGTGACTTTGTGCAAATAAGATTAATTAAAATGACTTTCTCCATCTATTACTGATGCAAATGTGCGAGCGTTACTGTTCAGTCATACACTGATAAACATTACTTATTCAGTTTATCAGACAAGCAGAACACTGAATGACAAACTTGTAGCGGTCAAATTACAAATACTTTTGACACTGGGCAGATTTCCAGCGAAACCTAGCAGATGTTTTTCAATGTGGGCATATTATGCACAATTTCAAGAAAAAATACAGATTTGTACCCAGAATGTGGGAGGTCTAGATGTAGTATTTACAGCAGCATGAATACTTTCTGACATCTTAACATTTTCTTGCACGACACCATAAATGTTGGTTGTGCTAATGTCAAATTGGTGGAGGTTTATGATGTTTCCCATCTACTACTGATGCAAATGTGTGAGTTTTACTGATCAATGACACACTAATAAACGTTATTAATTCACATATGGAAAGTTGTACCTTTTCTGTGATAATCATATCGACACACTTGGTTCCCGTCAGAGGCAGATTGCACTCATCCAGAATTTTTTGCTTATTTCCCTGCAAACAACAAAAATTAAACAGATGCAGTCAATCTTCCAACAGTACCACAGTCCACTTGTGAATTATAAGACACTGAATCGAGCATGATGCCGCATTCCATGCAACTGATTTTTGTGAGAACACAGATCATTTGAATAGTTCTCATTTGACACACAATTACTGTAAACTATTGACTGATACTTATTTAAAAACGTATTTTATATATCACATTTCCACCACTCTTTAAAATATTCTTGCTAATATATCTGGCAACTATATACTTTGTCATTTGTAAACAGCTACTATGAATCAAATCCTATTTTGGGTTTAGGATAATTTGCTTCATCTCAGATAAACTGTGATGCAGAATTTCAAAAAGAGCCAAGTCTATTATGTGGTGTAAAATTGGTTGCTTTAGTTTCAGGTGAACTTCTAACATTTTCTAGCCACTATTAAACACAAATCTCTGTACATCTCTCAGTTCTGTGACACAGACATAACCAAAATGTAGGTATTCATATTTATTTTTTATAAGTAAGCACTTACTTTGGCTGTGTGCTCCATCGTAACAACAACCTTAGTTCGCTGACTGGCCACCAGGTCCATGGCACCGCCCATTCCTTTCACCATCTTACGCTGGAAATGAAGCAAACTACTTTACCATTCATTGCTAGTTACAGTGATACCATAAAGTATGTAAACGAGGAATATGCTCAAAAACATGTTTGTCTTCTTTTAAAAGGATATGCATAGTTTGCAATTTCTTCAAAAACAACTTTTGGTAGTTTTGTCCAACCAGAAGAAATAGTTTCTTCCAGGTGTTCACATCAATGTGTAAGATATTGGATGTATAATAGTCATATTGAAACAATTTTTTACTATGTAAACACAGATTAAATGAAAGTGATAAAAGCATGAACCATTAATACTTACTGGTATCATCCAGTTAGCAATGTCACCGTACTTAGAGATCTGCATAGCACCAAGGATGGTCAGATCTACATGACCCCTGTAAGATAAAACTCGGGGTTGTAACAAGAAGAGACTACAAGGCGAAGTCACATAAGTCATGTAGCTGTAGAAACAAGTATGTTGTTTGTATATGAAACATGCAACAGCTACAGCAAGAACAATGAGAATGGTTAATACAAGCTAACAACTAATTGTCTCGGGTTTAGCTCTTTGGTTCTTATGAAGCACTTGCACGTGCTTTGTACTTTTCATCCAAGCATTGAAATTGAGCTATACAACAATAATATCATGCATGTGCACACAGTTTTGATATATTTGTTTTGATCGATAGCTACAAATGAAATCCTATGGCTAATAATGCACAACAGGACAGAATGTGTGACAGCAATGTCTGTATATGACACACAGTTGTTTGTCAATCTCAAGGTGACCAATAGGACAGAATGTGTGACAGCAATGTCTGTATATGACACACAGTTGTTTGTCAATCTCAAGGTAACCAATAGGACAGAATGTGTGACAGCAATGTCTGTATATGACACACAGTTGTTTGTCAATCTCAAGGTAACCAATAGGACAGAATGTGTGACAGCAATGTCTGTATATGACACACAGTTGTTTGTCAATCTCAAGGTAACCAATAGGAATAAGACACATTTAATGAACAGTATCAAGTCATATGTTGTTATCAAAGCAATATTCATTACTATAACATTTTGAGTCAAGCATCTTGAAAAGCTAGGAACATGATAATTAGAATAGCTTATAGTGGTTCATTTCAAAGCAGAATGAATGAAGTGAAATATCCCACCCTCGGATCATGGCAAATGATTCTTCGCTGGTAAAATAAGACGCCCCTGGTACAACAGTGACTGTTTCTTTCCCAGCGTTGATCAGGTCTGGATCTTGTTCCCCATCTCTTGGGTATGGACCCTGAAGGAAATTATACACGGTATGCAGTGGCTTCACCTAGCAGTGGCTTCAACCATAAACCTGTCAAAAATAACTAGTTTATCCCTATGAGACTGTGCGTCTGGACACATTTGCCGTTATGATGTCACCACTGGTTGTCCCGTGGAGAGCTCAGTTTACCTTTACTACCTTCTCTCTGTCCACCAATCACCATACATTGTCAGTCATCTCCATCTGTCTTCCACTTCTATGAATCTCCATGTACATCTTTTATTCTCACAAGGTACACTGTATATAAGAAAATACACATATTCACATTGATATTGACTAGCAAATGTTCTAAATACTTTCCTGTTCAGCAACAAAAGTAGCATTAACTTTGATGCAGACACTCACCAATCCTAAGACTCCATTCTCACTCTGGAGATGTATGACCATGCCTGCAGGGATGTGACTGCTGGCCAACATGGGCATGCCGATGCCAAGGTTTGCTGAGGGACATCAGTCAAGAACCAACCACTCACAAATCATTACAGTTAAATGTGCTACTGACTTTTATTCACAAAATGTGACAACAATGTACCACAATAAGCAACTATGTTCACTAAATAAAAAGTAACTAATTCAACAAGTAAGAAATTGTGTACACCATGCAGTGATACCCTGTTGAACATTGGTGTTCACCACTAGAAAATAATGTTATACACCAATGGTTTATGGTAAATAATCATGTACACCAACACATGTAAATAATGTTGTACACTGATACATTAATGTTGTACACCATTGCATTGTGGTAAATTATTGTTGTACACAAATCATTATAAGTAATGTTGTGCACCCATGCATTATAGTAAATAATGTTGTACACAAATGCATTTTGCTGAATAATGTTGTACACAAATGTATCGATGTAGGTACTAGGTACTGACACTACATGTTTCTGCCAGCTTGTGATGGGGGTGATGTTTTCAGTAACCGACTAAACACAGGAACTGCTTAGGAAATGAATTTCTAGCTTTCACATGACCATTGATGATTTCAAATGTACCGCACACCAGCCACACGACTGAAAAAGAACAGCAGTGAGCGATAAACTCTAACGTGTATATAAAACGTGCATGAAGCAAGGATACCGTACATGTCATTCTTAAACTCCATAGCCGCTCGTTTAATGATGCGATTCCTGCGCAGTTCGCCGGCACTAGGAGTGTGATCAGCAGACGGCTCCTTGCTCAAGATCACCTTCTGAAATCAACAATTTAATTTCTCAATAGCTTACTCATCTTACTGATTCCCTTCCATACAATACACTACAGAAAAGCACGAGAGAGAGACAGAGAGAAGAACATAATTTGATGATAACATAATAAAAGGTCCAGAAGCCAAAATAATAACTCAAATAATTCAAATGTTATTATGAATAACAAAAGCAGTGCACATTCATTCACCATATACTTTAATTATTATTTTTACTATTTTTATTAATATGTACTTTTCCTGCAACTGCAATTGTCAATAGCTGTGTCAGCAGCCAGTGAAAAATGTCACTGTAAACCATTATAGGTTTTTTTCCAGTTTCCATTCGTGTTTAGTTCCTTACACACAATTTTGCAAACGCTGTGACACTAACATGCACCACTATAACTGTTTCAAGGACAACAAACATGAATGGTTTCAAAGAACCTCAATTCTCTTCTCAAAGATCTTCCCCTTCAGTAGTTTGTGCACATAAATGCTGGGAAGATGGACGTCTTCTGCTGGGATTTCTCCCGTGTCTACGATCTCCTCCACTTCCACAATGGCCTGCCTCCCGGCCTTTGCCATGCCAACACTGAAGTTGCGGGCTGTCTTCCTAAATCCAAACCATGTAGTTAGACAAGACTGTGTAAACATAAAAAAACATAACATGTTATTTACATCTCAAGAAACTTTTACGTATTCTCTTAATATTTTGGCCGATTTACTTTATTGGCACACTGACATCACTATGGGTACGTTACACAAGCCGGAGGACTGGTGGAAGCTCCTGGTCGACGTTTCAGTTCAGGGCAGGTTTTGCTCGATGGATGTTTTTTGTTTCCTTATTGTTTTCCTCATCGTCTAGTATCGGTGTCTTCCAATTCCATCCATCACAAACAAGTTTCTTGAGAGGTAAAAAATCATGTCAACTGCATCAATTCAAGGATAAAATTATAGTCCTGCATGTTTTACAACAAATGCTGCAGAATATCACCCCCATACATTGAAATATATCTGACAAATTACATTACAAGGACTGACTGTCTGTTAGTGTATCTATCTTTACCTGAACGTAACATTGCCGCATCTGTCTGCTTTCCAGCCTTTGATGAGTGCGTAGTCTCCAGTGATGGCCTCTTCCAAGATGTAACCTCTGTCTCCAAACTGTCGCTCCTGGACACAACAACATGTCAGTGTTAAACACTGCTAATAATTGTAAGCCCTCTCTAAAATGCCATTTTGAATCGGAAATAGGCTATTGTCAACAACGCTGATCATGGTGCAGAACATTGTTGGTCGGTTAAGATTGCAAGTCATGGTATATCCACAAGTTACTGGTATAATTTGAATAAAATTAACAATTCCCACAATTGTCTTTGTTGTGCGCTGAAACAATTGTATATCTAGGCCAATGCATGCTTGATCAGTTTGAAATTGTTCAAATGGCAGATCGACCAATTTTGTGTCCTGTTGCTACCATTGTGATTTTTATTAAAGATCAGTACGTGTCATAGTTGGTACGATGTATTCTTTGCTGACAAGATAATTCAATAACTATTTGTGGGCTAGAGTATGTGTTGTCGTGGATACCCTAATGTTCATTGTCAAATGTAGTGCTTCCATCATAGTTGCTGCTAGAGACTCCATGCATTACTACCTCTGTAGTGCATACAGTAATCACTGTCACATAAACCATTTGGCAACACATCATTTGGCATATGAAACAAAACATGCAATAACAATAGTTGTGCATATTACATTACCTCCCTAGGTTTACTGGGGATTGCGACTGAGCCGTCTGAGTTGTACTTGATAGGAACACCCCCTAGGTGTACCATCGTGCCGTAGGCTGTCGGTGTGTAGAACGCTGGGATACCTGCTCCGCCGGCTCGTACCCGTTCTGCTAATGAGCCCTGAAGAAGCAAGAGAAAACCTTGTATTTTTATGGTTCCTTCAAAGGATCACTCCACACACAATATTATGATAGAACATCATAACAATTGGCAATCTACTTTGCCTATGCCAGCCGTGAGACATTTTTCATCTTAAATTAAATTATAGCAAGACAATATCAATACATTAAATTAGAGCATGCGTGCATATAAACATGAAAGCATTCATATATCAACTGTGTACCGAGAGCTACTTTCTTTATGTTATGAACATATTTAATTAAATACAGTCTATAATTAATTATTAATAGAGTAGTAACTAGCAAATTAAATCAAGTAAGGATTTAATCTTTCCACTCAAAGGTGTTACTATATTGTCAAATCAGTCATTAAAGTACTGGCACATGTTTGTCATAGCCATAGTTTCAATAATAAGTAAAAGTGTGCACATAATTTAAGTCACACAGAGTCACTAAGCAGTCAATCAAATGTAACTTGTCTTCTTAACAGGCCACTGCTGGGGTCACCAGTGCTGTGATGTTGCTCAAGGAACAAGGTGACAAGAAGTGACACTTACAACAGTCTGTCACTACACTTGTCTTCAGCACAGCACTCAACAATCCGTGACCCACTTCTTTCACATGCTGTCAATACACAGGCAGTTGCAACACTAGTATGTCACAACAGTTAAGTGTTTGCTGATCTATAGGTCTCAATATGCTTTTTTTAAATTAATCTTATTTACCTACACTTTATTTAAATTATGTGACATTTATTTGCTTAATTTTTAATGCAATTTATTTTATGACTAAACATTTCTGAGCACAGCAGTGTGCCTCCAAAGGCTTAATGTGATATTTGGTTTTAACCTATAAAGCACCATTTTTTTTACAAAAACTCTTTTAATGTCTACCAGTCAAAGTGTAATTTTTTTAATACAAAAATGTCTTCAAACTTAGTGTCATTCTAATTAGTTCATGTTGTCAGTCAAATTATTCATTACCAGCACCAGCTCGAATGCATGATATGACAAACATGTTTTTAAAAAACCTCTCAGCATCAGAATGGCAGAATTTTTCTATGAGACAAAACAAATAATTACTATTAAATACCTGTTTTTCAATCTTAAAAATCCAGTAGGATAGTTAGCATTTTTCTAGGACAAATATTGTCTGTAAACTGGTAAGTGGGCATAGACAGTGGAACTTAAATATGCTGGATCAGTATATATCACCCAAAACTACTTTATCTACAATCAATCTTCGGTGGTCCCTCATTCTGATAATGACTTTGGCACATCCCCTGTTCACAATTATACTTAATGATTCTGTTTTGTTGTGCCTCTTGAGTTCCGGTTGCTGAGAATATAGACACCATAGAAGTTTATTATTACTACCTGTGGTGTAAGTTCTAACTCCAGTTCACCAGACAGGTATTGCCTTTCAAATTCTGCATTTTCTCCAACATATGAAGATATCATCCTCTTGATCTGCAAACATGAAAGTATGTATACTCTATTTTCTGCCCACTTAATAAAAACTTAAATACACCTGTTTTATTCGCAATGTTTATGGACTGAAACAAAGTTGCTTACCAACTCTTATTTCCTTTCTCACATTAAGTAAATACAGCAAATAATATTGTCACACTTACTTACTAAAATAACCTTTGAAAAGTTTAGCATCATATTTATATTTTACAACCCTTAAGTGCCATAAATGGGAGAGAATACATTTACGATTACCAGGCAACAACACAAGATATAAGCCAAGGTCATACTATACATAAACAACAACAGACACAAACATGAACTCATTTTACTTAGCAATTTAGTGGCACAAAAATAGGGCATCTGCCTGACCTACATATAGGTTGGTGCCTGCACATGTTGATCATAATTAATGTTACGTTGTCATGGTGCACACAAGCAATGATGTAATCAAAAAGGAAATAAACAGAAGAATCTGTCTAATTTTATTCAAATCTATTGTTAAAATGCTCTTTTATTGTAGAAGAGATTTTCTAAGTAACTAATAATAACAATAATAATACTGCACTTTATTTTCACACTCATATCCAGAGTACAACTCTGTTCAAGGGTGTTTACAATGACTAAATGGACTAAAATGTGCGTAATAAAATTAAATGTATATGTATCAGGCTTAAGCTTCATTAAAACAAAATGTACTAAGCAAGATAAGCTAAAGTTAGTAATGTACATACAAAAGCATACGCATGAGTAAATAATTAATTCATTAATAAATAATTAAAATAATAATTAATTAAAATAATTAATAAATTAATAAATAATTAAAATAATAAACTAGTATAATAGTAGAAAATTAAGAATAATGTTAATAATAAATACTATGATATGAGTGGTATATAGAACTAAACATTAAAAGCAAGTTTGAAATAGTGAGTCTTAAGACGCGCTTTAAAAGTGTCCATGCAGCCAGTCAGACGCAAGTCTTCTAGTAGAGAGTTCCATAGAGTTGGCCCAGCACGAGAGAATGAATGGCGCGGAACGGTGAGTAGGGCGCTATCGGCAGATCATAGGGCGCGGCGCGGTACGTACAGTGTGATAAGCAAGGCGAGGTACGCCAGCGTCTGGTCATGAAGAGCGAGAAACACATTGACGAGTAGTTTGTATTCAATGCGACATTTGACCGGCAACCAGTGGAGTTGTTGCAGCACTGCTGTCATGCTTCGCCGGTCGCGCCGCCTAATCCGCAAAACAACTCTGGCTGCCGACCGCTTTGCCACCCTCAAGACGGTGCAAGAGGCGGTCGAAGATGCCATACAGTACAGCGTTCCCGTAATCGATCCACGATGTAACGAGGAAGTGAACAAGAGTCCTGCATGCTGCTTGTTTATATCTTAGCGATGCGAAATAAATTAAAATAAGCAGCACGACAAGCGTTCGATACTTGAGCTGACATGTCAAGTCCGCTGTCAAGTATAACGCTGATGTCATGACCCATGGGCGTCAGTGATACGGTGGACCCGCACACACGGATGGTGGTAGAATGAAAAATTATGGCTTGTGTTTTTGTCTCATTGAGTAGGAGATGGCTGCAGCTCAGCCAGCCTCTTATGTCACGTACACATTCATAGATTTTCCGTAGTGCGTCAGCATGGTTCAGTGGCGGACACTAAGCGTATAGTATATGGTAACGGATCTGATGGCGTTGGAAGATGTCCGCAATAGGTAGAATGTACATGTTGAATAACATCGGACCTAGAACCGAGCCCTGCGGAACACTGTGATGAATAAGTCTCAGAGCTGAAGTTGCTTCGCGTATCTTTATTGCATTAGTTCAGCCTGCGAGGTCTGATTTGAACCATGTAAACACTGTCTGGCTTAGTCCGATATCACAAAGTCGAAGCAGTAGAATGCTGTGGTCTAGTGTGTCGAATGCTGCACTTAGATCTAATAGTACAAGCAAAATGCCACTCCGTGAATCAATTGCCTGCGTCATGTCTTCGTGTATTTGGACGAGAGCCGCCTCCGTGCTGTGTCTCGGCCAATATGCGCTCTGGAACAGGTCGTTGAAGCCGTTGGCGTCAATGTGACACCGCAGTTCGTTGGCGACATAATGTTCTAATGTTTTCGAGACAAGACTCAGGTTTGATATTGGGTGGTAGTTGGCAAGTGAGTTCACATCGAGGCCACGTTTCTTAAGTATAGGTGTCACTAACGCATTCTTCATGTCTACTGGTATTACGTAAATAAATATCATCTAAATACAACACATAGATTAAGGAATGAATTTACGCAGTTTATATTACTTCAATCAGCACGTGTATGACATACAATGATGTAAGGCTATTAACACTTTTATTGATTTAAATTTTTATTAAAACAACTGTATATATTATTTAAAGGTGCTTAATCAATTTGATTTTTTGCTGTTCTCATTTCAAATAAATTAAAAAAAAAACCAAACCTACCTAGTGTCCATTGCAACATGCTAGCTCGTTTGGGCACCTTTTCTATGTAGTTTTTGTGAAATCATCAGACAAACTATCAAATTAGTTAACGCTTGTTCAAGGATTAACTGAAGTGAAAACCGAAATGCTAAAAAATCTTAATTTTCTCCCTTGGTGAAATTTTTTAACTTTGTCATGGAACTTATGCGTACGATCAGCACTGACCCACACAGTGTTTACCATTTTGGATATCCACTACTTTGTTCCTTACCAGATCTAATGACTGAAGTAAATTCTTTTGATGATTTGAAAAAATAGGCATTTTTTATTAAATCGACTGTGGATGTTACATGAACTATTCACAGACTACATATTTGGACACCAATGATCCAGATTTGAAGATTGAGTAAGAAGTTTTAAAGATTCTCACCTGTCTGCTCTGAATGAGAAGACCAAGCCCAAAGTCATCAACTCCAGCATTGTTGCTCACGGCAGTTAGATTCTTGACTCCAGTCTTTAGTAGAGCTTTGATGAGGTTCTCTGGTATCCCACACAACCCAAAGCCTACAGCAATCACAAATAACTTTATGAACTGATGATAACAAATTGCCACAAATATACTTCAAACACTGTCATGTCAAATGCTTTGCACTAAGTCAAATCTTGCTAATAAAATATTATAAGGAACTCATAAAATGATGTCCGTGACAATAATCAATTACCATTAATCATTTTAATTTCTTCATAATAATGAAGACATATATTTTACAACATGCGAGTATAATATCCATCACAAAATACTTTCTTACTTCGAATTACACCTCAGCTTTTGCTTCAATTTAACACAATGCTACACACAGCTCGAATGCATGCGTCACTAACTAACTGTGCACTCTGCAAGTTTCCTTTTGCATACTTACTTTGACTTAATGAAAAAAACCAGTTACTTACCCCCAACTAATATCTTTGCCCCATCTTCTATGTCTTTAACTGCTTCAACAGGGTCATCAACAATCTTCACATTCCTGCGACGACTGGTGTGAAAACTACACACTGAAGTCACCTACAGGTATATAAATGTCAAGAGCAACTGTATAAATAAAGTTTAAATTTGAGAAAGATCTATGCATAGTTTTCATATTACCAAGTTTAATTGTTTTCATCGTGCCCTACTGATGACCAATCACAAACCAGTGGAAGGGTAATTTAACTAACAGGGTAGTGGACTCTTTTTTCACCAGGTGCATCACATGTATACGTTTGAATACAAATACATTTTCACAGATCCACCGAAGTACAAACGCATAAAGGCAAGTATATTTTAGTAATAATGATCAACCAGTTAAATTCAGGTTGGCTGACTACCCAGTCATTATATATATATACATATATATATATATATATATATATATATATATATATATATATGTATATATATATATATATTATATATGTGTATATACGTATACACACACACGCATGCACGCACGCACGCACGCACACACACACACACAGTCACACACACACACACGTGTAGCATTTCTGCTATTTTTTTAACAGAATACAATTTCCTGTTTCTTTATTTATTAGTTAAACCTTTCAAGTATGAATGAATGCATCAGCCTTTGTTGGAGCCAACCAATATTATTCAATCTGTTATATGTAGGCAAGGACCAGAAAATTACCCCAATTTAGGGGTGTGTTTCTTAGTAGACAAGATCAGGAGACAGTGACTGGTGAACTACTGTCATGTGTTATTTCAGAAACATGGAGTATAAAAAGAGACTCTGCATTTGTAAGAATGCAGACTCGACTGTGTTTTGAGGCATTAAATGCCTCCAAATCAAATGTGATGATGCATAGGCATTTACCTGCCTCAGAGGTAATTCAGATGTTGTTTAGGCATAAGATGTTTTAGAATCAACTGTGTAGCTGTGGGCACAGGGAGGCGATTGTAGGATTAGTATCGGTAGATAAGCCTACATGTCGATGTGGTAGATATTGATGAGATATGTTTTAGCTTGAGTTTGTGTTAGAACAGTTTTTGTGTGTGTTAGTTTTGGATGTTAGTAGAAATTTCTACGATTACACTGGGTTTTTAACCCCGGTCCGATTTATCAGAGGATCAGAAGATTAGATTATATTACATAGAGCCTGTTTGCTTCCTTGTAAATTACTTAGTAACTATTGTGTATTAAATGTTTATTTTTCTTCCATTTGTCTTTGTTGTCTTGTTCACTTGTGCAACCACCATTCATGAGCATTGAATTATAGAAATGGGGTATCCCAACTAGACTCAAGCCAATCTTGTGAGCGGAAACCCCGCCAATCCGTGACAATACACTGCATATGAATGGAAGGGGAACTCGTTGATGAATAGAGCGGATGCGCTTAGAGTGGAGGATAGAATAAGAAGAGGAAGACCGAGACTTGAGGTAGGAGGACTGAAGAGAGATTTGGTGGGAGTGGGAAGGGAGTGAAGAATGAGAGCGAGGATGGGGGGAGTGGAGATAGCAATGAAATGGGACTAGTGATGAAGAAGAAAGGGAACAATAATTGATGAAAGGTATCAGTTCCAGCCTCATCCCAGACTACAGAGAAAAAGAGAGCAACACCAACATATGATACACTAAAACTACAGGTCCTTTCTATTTTGTTTTTGCCAGGAGAAGTGAGACCTGACACAGATTCAGTGAGCCGTCATCCAGGCCAGCACCACCACCTTTGTATCCAGTGTCTTAGTTGTAAACAAGTCTAGATGACTCAGCTAAGGCAGTGACCACATGCTAGCCAGTATTCAAACAAGTGCATGTTTTTTCGTCGTACATCACTTGACTGTAAACAGTAACATATTAAATCAGGCCATAGAACTATAGGTAAACAAGTTGGTTACTTACTTTGACAGTTTCAAGTTGCTTATTTGCAAGATGCTGTTGAATTATCTGGATTCCAGATAGTGTAACTGAACATTATAATACATAAACAGGGGTGAGATTTACCAACTCATGGAATGTAGCCAGTCGGGCTACCAATTTTGCAAAGTGAAGTAGCCGAACAGCTTCTTATGTAGCCCACTTGATAATCAATACGTTGATGATAGAAAGTAAATACTTTTCAAGATAAAATGCATGCACGACACCAACAACAAATAAAAACATCAAAAACAAACAGTTTTAAACATTTAGCTTCAAGACACGATCAATACAATGTAATACATAATACTGAATAAAATATGGTATGCAATTGTACACCTGACTTATTGTTTTGTTTTCATAACATGGTACACCAACAAGGCAACGGTCTACACGTTACATGACATCAGGTCCTGCCTCCAACAGGTCCGGTGAACAGGTCCTGTAAACTGAACAGTTTACAGCACAACACAGCGCATTAGTCACGCCTCGGTGCCACCAGAACCGCGAAGGCGATGTTTCTGTGTATTGGGCATACAATTACGCAACGTAAAAAAATAAAGAGAAAAAAATGGAGAAAATAGGCTCCAAAATTTTTTCAGACGATGGAATTCTAAAAAAAAATTCAAACATTCTTCATACTCTTGAGTGCCGAATAAACGTATAGGCCAAATAACAGTATAGGGTGGCAAATCAGTCAAATTTAATAATAGAATAGTGCCAAATAACAGTATAGGGGAGCAAATTGTTCAAAACAGCCTAGCTACGGAAACTGAAACAAGAGAGAAAACTGCACCGGGCGGTAAGAGAGAAGCAGTACAGGCAACTGGACTTATGAAGGATGGGGACCAAACCCACAAGGAAGTCTTCACCCCAATGGCGGATCTCCTTACACCCAAAACTTTTATCAACATCGGATGCTGGAATGTGAGAACACTGACAGACAGGAAGACTGGCACAGGTTCTCCAGGAAATGCACCAATACAAAATCAGCCTTCTAGGTATCATGGAGGCTAGATGGACTGGAGCTGGAAAACGACAACTGGCGACAGGAGGCACCAGTAGCCCTGATCATCCAGAAGGAGAAAGGTAACACTCTTCTTGAATGGAAACCAATAATTGAACGATTTCTTTATGGTAGATTTAAGTCCAGATTTATCAAACTCTCAGTGGTAACCTGTTACGCACCTACAGAGGAAGCAGAAAAAGAAGAAAAAGATAACTTATATGACAGTCTTCAGTCAATTTTGGAAGACATCCCTAAACATGACGTACTAGTGGTTCTTGGAGATTTCAATGCACGAGTTTGGAGCGACAACACTAACAGGGAAAGGATCATGGGCAAACACGGAACAGGTACAATGACTGATAACGGCAGCAGATTGTGTGACATATGTGGGGAGAATGACCTCGTGATTGGAGGGACACTCTTCCAACATAAGACAATACATAAGCTGACATGGAGATCCCCAGACGGCAGAACTGAGAGTCAAATAGATCACATCCTTGTAAATGGAAAATGGAGACGCTCTCTACAAGACGTCAAAACAAGGAGACTAGCTGACGTTGGCAGAGGCCACAACCTGTTGATAGGAAAACTTGCTCTGAAACTGAGAAAGGCAAAGACAGGAGAGAAGAAGAAAGAGCGTTTTGATACCACCAAGCTACAAAACCCAGAAACCAAGCAACAGTTCACAATTGCTCTGAAGAACAGTTTTGGTATTCTGCAGGAAGAAACACAGATAACTATACACAGTTTCAACATGGCCATGGAGCTAGCAGGGAAAGTAGTGCTAGGCTACAGAAGAACAAAGAAAGAGCAGTGGATTTCCACATCAACTTGGGACAAAATAGACCAAAGGCAAGGAATAAAGAAAAAGCTGCTCACCACAAAGTCCCCAAGACTCAAAGACTTTCAAGAGAATACTCACAAAAAGACAAAGAAGTAAAATGGAGTACCAGAGTAGACAAACGCACTTACATTGAAAACCTCGCAGAAGACGCAGAAGCAGCAGCAAGAAGAAAGGATATGAAGTCACTCTACCAAATAACCAAGAAGCTGAAAGGAGATACAGGTCCAAACCAGAATCTCCCACTGAAAGATGCAGATGGAAAGATAATCACAGTCGAGAAAGAGAAGATAGAGAGATGGAAGGAGCATTTCCAACAGGTTCTTAATCGTGCAGATCCACCCAGACTTGCAGACATCCCGGAGGCAGCAGATGACTTTGAAATCAACCTCGACCAAATCACAGAAGCAGAAGTCAGAGAAGCCATTAAAGCCCAGTAGAATGGAAAAGCACCAGGAAGCGACAGCATCTGCGCAGAAATGCTGAAAGCAGATGAACAAGAGACACCCAGAATCCTATGCCAGATCATCCAGAGAATATGGGATGAAGAAGACACACCAGATGATTGGAAGACAGGCACAATTATCAAGCTACCAAAGAAGGGCGACTTGGGGAAATGTAACAACTGGCAGGGCATAACCTTGTTACCAATGAATTGCAAGATTTTCAGCCGCATAATCCTGAAGAGAATATCAGCAGCTACTGATCCAACCTCCGCCAGGAACAAGCCGGATTCGGAAGAGGAAAGTCATGCATCGACCACATTTTCACACTACGGCAAATTTTGGAACAAAGCACGGAATGGAACAGTACGATCTACATTGCCTTCATTGACTTTGAAAAGGCCTTTGACAGCCTTTACAGAGAATCCCTGTGGAGAATACTATAGCACTACGGGATCCCACAGAAGATGATAAATGTGATCAAGATAATTTACACAGACGTCCAGTGTCAAGTCGCCTGTAACAGTCACATGTCAGACAGCTTTAGCGTAAAATCCGGAGTAAAACAGGGATGCATTCTCTCACCATTTCTTTTCACCCTTGCCATCGACTGGCTGATGATAGAAATCACCAAAAATGGAAACAGAGGCATCAGATGGACACTTACCTCGATCTTGGAAGACCTGGACTATGCAGATGACATTGGACTGCTGTCTAACAGGCACAAGGACATGCAAGAAAAGATGGACAAACTCACAACAACAGCACCATAGATTGGGTTAAAGCTCAACACAGCAAAAACCAAACTGATGAGGATCAACAACAAGACAGATAACCCCATCACCATAAACAACATAAACAGCAGTGATGCTTTGGAAGACGTTCAGGATTTTGCATACCTGGGAAGCAAAATCACAACAGATGGAGACTCTGCAAAAGATGCCACGGCTAGGATCAGAAAGGCAAGTCAGACCTTCGCTATGCTGAAGCCCATCTGGAAATCCAAGAAACTGAGATTGGAAACAAAACTGAGACTGTACAATAGTAATGTTCTCAGTGTACTTCTCTATGGCTCCGAGTGCTGGAAACTGACAGCCAAGCTAGCATGCAAGCTTGACACCTTCCAAAACAAGTGTCTACAGAAGATCCTAGGAGTATTTTGGCCCAACACCATCACTAATGAAGAGCTGCACCGCAAAACAGATGCAACATCCTTGGCCACACAGATAAAGAAGACAAGATGGAGATGGCTTGGACACGTGTGCCGAATGTCACCTGGCGCACTGCCCAAGACAGCCTTACGCTGGACAGCAGATGGAAAAAGGAGACGTTGTCGCCCAAAAGAAACATGGAGACGAACAGTGGAGAAGGAGATGAAAGAATGCGGCCTGACATGGAACCATCACCAAATGGCAGTGGCGCTCTCTTGTTGATGCATTATGTGCCACCGGGCACGAAGAGGACTAAGTAAGTAAGTAAAGTAAAGTTTTATTGAACTGAATACGCAAGTCTGTTTCAGGGGAAACCGCCGCCAGCTGGTTACGACCGGTTTGAGGCGCTGTTCAAGGTGGCCATTTATGGTCGTTTACGCGATGATAAAGGCGTTTAACCTAATAATATACCATGTCATGCTCCCAGAACTAAGGATTCTGACGAATTCATCTAATCATGGAATTCTAACAGTCTAATCTAGGATCCTCAGAAGCATGGGATCCCATTAAATTCACGACTGTCGTTCGAAAGGATGAAAGCCGTCAGAGGGAGCCACATGCAATTCTAGTCGGGAGCCAGTGATTTTAGTGCGAGCGGTAAACCGCTCCATGGATGATTGATTAGCGCTAGCTACTGGGAGTGAGAGGGATTGCTCTCCTAAAAATTATGCCCTGCATAATTTGCCACAATTATCGGAGAATATAGGCTGGCACAAATGTTTAAATTTAATAATAGTATAGTGCCAAATAAGGTGCGTTTAGGGTTGCATTTTTCATCAAATAAATATGCGTATAGGTAGGTATATTACACAAAAATTCAAAATTGTTTTATAATCATTTAAACACTTCTGTCTGATAAAGTATGTTATGCGATTTCTCATCCTTTTTGAATTTTTTCAATATCTTTATTATTTGCGAAGTTATTCCACTTTTTGGCTTCAAAAAAGGGTCTATTTTGTCTTATGGAATTGAGTCCATTTCTTGTGACCGGTCTGTTTGGTGGCTGCGCTGCCACTGAATGCAGAGGAACATGGCGTAATGTGTACTAAAGAAGATATTGAGGTGGAATAAAAAGTTAGAGGACCCTTAAAATGTTGACCTAATAACGTGTGACCTTGACTTGACCTTGACGCGACCTACTTCTTTGACCTTGACCTATAATGACCTATATATGTTGAAAAATTGCCAAATTAAGTAATTATGTATGACATGTGGTATCAGGGAGGGGTGTAAGGGAGAATTGATGTACACATTGACCTTAATACCCAATAATGACCTAGTTTATTACAACTTGACCTTTGACCCATTTACATGTCTTGATGGCCTATTTAGTTTTTAATTAAGTCTGTATTGGAATGCTATCAAGTCAATAGAGGCCGTAATTGTTGACCATAATATTGACCTTAGTGACCTGATTATTTGACCTTTGACCGATTTATGTTGATAAACGACCTGTTTCATTCATAAGTAATTTTGCATGACAGTGTTGTTTTTAAAATTTACTGAGGCATGTTAAGAAGAAATGGTGTACATAATTGACTTTACTACAGTATGATATTTTGATGACATAATTTATTATAATGTAACACTTGCATAATAACAGGTATTAATGGCCTAACTATTTATAAATAAGTGACACAAGAAGCTGGCAAATTCATAGAATTTGTATTGTTTACTGTATAATTATAAAGAACAATATATTCTTGCATGGTGAAATTTTTTTTGGAAAAAAAATCCACACTTTCCTTCCATAAAATAAACGCAATTTATTAATATTTTAGAGCTTTGGAATTTTTTGCATGCATAATGCAACAATATTTATAGTTAACTGTGTCAAAACTGGTTCACAGTACACTGCATGTTCAGCACATAAATTTCACTGTTTCGTGAAATGATGTCCTGCACTTCAACATGAAATAATGTTTACATACTGTTTACAGTAGCTGATAAGGAGACATGGAAAAAGGACAAAACACAAAGCAATGCAGCAGTACAAGAAATAGTTGGCTTCACCCCGTTACAATGGAAGTAACTATAAGGAAGAAGGCTCAGTACAGCAATATTCACAGTTCACTGTTTGATAAATCCACGCCAGTGTATGTGTCAGTGTTCACATGGTAGTGCAGGCTTAGTTCAGAAATATTCATATTTCAATGTGTGTGTGTGTGTGTGTGTATGTGTGTGTGTGTGTGTGTGTGTGCGCACGCGCGCGCGCGTGCGTGCGTGCGCGTAAAATTATCAGCACATAATTATAAAAGTGCAGATGGCGTGGATTTAAATTGTTAAATATCACAACGTCTGGTGCAGCCGAAGTCAAAATAAAAAATAGTAAAAATACTGAACGACATGCAACAACTGCACATTTATAATTACTATGTTTGCATTAAATTCATCAGATGGCAGTTTTAAATAGTTCGATTCTGTGGATTTTTGAATAGCTGTGTCAACCAAATGGCAGTGGCAAAGTGCGCTGCGCGCACGGCGCGCACGGCGCTCCCAACCCTGACGAAGTCTGAGACCCATCCAATATAGCTTTGTAAAACCATAAAACTATGACTTAATTTTACTAACAAACTATAACAATTGTGCACTTTTATTACTAGTCCACAAATAAAGTTATCAACAGTATTTTGCATAGCAAATTACCATTATTTTAGCTATATTACGAAACATCAAAGTTCACAAACGCTTACCTCGGTGAAAATCTCTTCAGACAGGCCCGCCAAATTCTGTATAGCGTCTACAACTATTCATTGGTTGATATCTGTGTCGGTTAAGGTCAGTCGTTTGCTTACATAGTTGTACGAAACGATCTACCGTGACCCCCAAAACCAGGTCAAGCCGAAGTTCAAGTAACAAAAAGTGATGCGTAAAAGTCCACCCGGCGTCGACGGTGGCGCACCAAACGGAATGTAATATACCTAATATAGGGACGCTTATTCGGCACTCAAGAGTAGTTTTCATATTAAACGCAACATTTGTAGAACACATACAGTCACTTCTAACGTAATAGTTCATATTTTACAGAATGAAATATTTGATGTAGCAAATATTATTTGTATGAAAATTATGTGGTCGATATTAGATGTCATGCGCATGTGCAACTTTAAAGGGACAACTCATTGCATGTCATATTGCATGTCTGGTTTCTTTCTGATGGGAAGGGAGGGAGGGAGAGGGAGGAGGAGGGGAGAGGGAGGGAGAGGGAGGGGGAGAGGAGAGGGAGGGAGTTGAAAACAGTCGTCAGTAAATTCACTCTTCACCATCGTCGTTTGGCATTCTGTAAAAGAAGGATCCCATCAAGGTTAAACACAGCAATTTCCTGTGGGGAAATCGTGATGTAGTACCGCCTTGCAAGTGATTAATGGGAAGAAGAAGATATAGCTCAGAAACAATTTTAATTGTTCATATTAAATAACATTAATTACTTTCTCGTAATACATGTGAAATTAAAGCATCCTTTCATTGCGTACACATATTCAATATAACATTAATTAACATATTAGTAATTAATTAATTGACGTGCTACACTATTGTAACTGCTAGTGTGATTTTGACGTGTAATAAATAAAACACAACAGTTTACAGTTATTTAGATTTCTTGAAGGGATGTAGTCGTCATACAGTATTCAGTATCCTTGCCACAATAATTACGTAAAAACAGAAATGTATTATTATGAGACTACATAACTTTTCATTATCATTACTGTAAAAGTTACTTATATTTATTTCAATGAAAAGGTCGCAAAGTAACAATGGTGTTTTAAAGTTGTCTGCTGGTGTAACTCATACTGTGCTGCTGCTTGGCGGGTTTATTGATACAGATGTTAAAGACAGTAAGCTTACCGCTGGTCCACTGCTGGAAGTCTGGAACCCATATCAGTGAAGTGATCACCAATGAGTAAAACCCTGTCTCCATCAGGAGGCTACTCTTGAGTGCCGAATAAGCGTCCCTTTACGCGTATTTATTTGATAAAAAATGCAACCCTATACTCACCTTATTTGGCACTATACTATTATTAAATTTAAACATTTATGCCAGCCTATATTCTCCGATAATCGTGGCAAATTATGCAGGGCATAATTTTTAGGAGAGCAATCCCTCTCACTGCCTAGTTAGCGCTAATCAATCATCCACGGAGCGGTTTACCGCTCGCGCTAAAATCACTTGCTCCGAACTAGATTTGACAGTTTTCATCCTTTTGAACGACAGTCGTGAATTTAACGGGATGCCGTGCTTCTGAGGATCCTATATTAGACCGTTAGAATTCCATGATTAGATGAATCCGTCAGAATCCTTAGTTCTCGGGAGCACGACATGGTATATTATTAGTTTAAAAGCCTGTATCATCGCGTAAACTGACCGTAAATAGCCGCCGTGCGCAGCGCCTCAAACCTGTCGTAACTGGCTGGTGACAGTTACCCCTGAAACGGGCTTGTGTATTCAGTTCAATAAAACTTTAATGTCCATTTAAAAATGGAAAATTCCCCGATTTTTCACAGATATAAAATGCGGTTACTATATCTGCGGTGACACGAATACACACAAAGTTTATACATATTCGGCAAAAAACAAAACAAAATACAGGCGATCCGCGTAGTTTACTAGGGACGCCTTGGCTTCGCCTCGAGTAAAAAAATTGCTTCGGCGCTAAAAAGACAAATATACTAGTGATTTTTTTGCACTGTACTATTATTTATTTTGAACAATTTGCCCCCCATACTGTTATTCAGCACTATACTATTATTAAATATGACCCATTTGCCATCCTATACTATTATTTGGCCTATACGTTTATTCGGCACTCAAGGGTAGTGTGTAAAGGACAGTTAAGTGGGGACTCTTGATAAGCCCATGGTGTCCTTGTCCGCTTGCCATCTGGACCTTTGCCTTGGATGGCAATCTTGTTAAATATTGGTACAAATGGAGTACAGACATAACTTCTCACAGACAAAACCTTTAATGATCATTATTATTTTGATCTTGCAGTAATGTAACATAATTTTTCTGCAACTGGTTTATTTAAAATAATTCAGTCACGTACATGTTGATACTTCTTACGTATTGAATAAGAGAAATACCAAAGATGTAGCTAATTGTGTATAAGATGATCTTTACACTTGCTATTATACAAAATTAGTAGACCTAGCATCTACTCACAACATACATTTCTTTTGTCCGGAGGGGGTAATGTAGGTATACAGATACACTTCCCCCGGGTATAATGCCCCCACCTAAATGGCAACTAGGATTAAAAAGCCTCCTCACATAACTATACAAAAATACAACATGCGGTATATGTAATAACCTTTATTTGCATTGTAACATATTTATTGTAGGGGGTGGGTGAGTGCTGAGTACGAGTACACCACTTGTACCATGGCTAATCCGGCACAGGCTTTATACAATTTCCTGTTATTGTTGTTCCGATTAACGCTTCATATATATACCCCTATGTATAGGCACATGCAGAAATAAGGTAAATTGTTGTAGGAAATCCTTGCCCAACCCTAAATAATAACACTATTTAGTAAGTATTTACATTGCGTGGCTTTCTTCCGCGCACCGTGGGCCTCGGTCCGAGGCAGTTGCACAAAAGATATTGTGTAGCATTTGCGCGAACTGCAGTGACAGGCGCATAACCGTCCAATACACATTGAATGCACAGGATTGTGTATCCACTGGATGTGAGCTGTGAATGTGTTATCAGTCATTAGATCAAGAAATGTGTATTCAGACAAATCAGTGATAATACAACTGCACATAGACAGAGCATATACATGAAAAGCAATACATACGTGGTTAAGTAACTCACCAGATTAGAATTACTAAAAAAATAAATAAATATGTATTTGGTGTTCCCCCAAAATATAAATATGCATATAATTTAATTATTATTTGTAAATTATTTAAATGAACATGTTAATGTAAAGAGAGTACATTAATTTTTTTATTTATATACATTGACTTAAATTTATATAAATTGACTTAATTAAATTAAAGTACTCCTTCCCTCCCTCCTTAAAGTTGTGCATGCCATGCAGTATCATCAGTATAATTCTTAATTACAAAAACAATAATCTTTGTTCACCAAACGACAGATAATTAAACGATGCATTCTGTTAAATTTAATTATATTAACAATGACATGCAATGAGATGTCCCCTTGTAGTTGCGCATGCGCATAGCATCTAATATCGACCACATAATTTTCATACAAATAATATTTGCAACATCAAATATTTCATTCAATAAAATATGAAATATTACGTTAGAAGTGACTGTATGTGCTCTACAAATGTTGCGTTTAATATAAAAATTGTGGACAATGTTTTAATTTTTTTCTACAATTTCTTCGTTTGAAAAAAATTTGGAGCCTATATTTTCTAAATTTTTCTCTTCATTTTTTTACGTTGAGTAATTTGTATGCCCAGTACACACAAACACCGCCTTCGCGGTTCTGATGGCACCGAGGCGTGACGAATGCGCAAATCGCACACGCGCATGTTTATCATGCAATCGGTTCCGCTGTTTTGTAGGGTAAAACTGATTAAAAGTGGCCTAAAACACAATATATTTTAAGAATATATGAACTTTTTTTACTGGAACATATGCGGAATGATGTAAGGAACGCATTCAGGTACAAAAATGCTGAAAAAACCGTCGGCATAAAGCCCTAATAATTTAGGCCAGTTAAGTAAACGATTACCTTAACGGAACGCCACCCGGCGCCAAGACTATTAACATGACCGGTTATTATTTCAGTGTAGAATGACCGTTCATGACATGTTGAGCGTCGACGTGGTTGATTAAAAATACAATGAATGCTCCCTTGCTTCGGCTACGGTTAGCAACATTTCTTGCAATGTCAAACGTGTCACAAACGTCAAATAAGTTGAGGTTAACATAAATGCAATATAGCCAGGACAACACTTCTGAGATGTTTATTAACATTTCTTTTATTTTTGCTGCATCTGAAATATTAATTGCAGCTCCGTAAATATTTCGAGTCGCCATGCAGGCTACCGGCGTAGGCGTAGTGTCTAGTGAGGCTAAGCCTAAGGCTAAGCCTAAGGCGTAGTAAAAAATTTAAGTCGCCAGCCATTTTTGGGCGCCATTGGCGACCGCTAAATCTCACCCCTGCAAAAGCAACCCTCATCTCTGTAAATGTTTGTTAATTAATGCATCGGGTTTACAATGTTTAACGATAACCTTTTGAGTGCATATTTTATGCCACGCGTGGTTACTGGTGGGACATCCTAAAGGCCAAAGATAAAACTAAAAAAATATAAATAAATTACTCTGGACATTTTTATAATTATATTTTTATTAAGTACTTGTAAAATAAGTTGTTAGCTAGTGCCTATAACATTCATACAAGTTAAATTTATTGTTCTGCTTGTTGAGAATAGATTGGGCCATTTCCACATTTGGATGCATTGATCTTGTCATCTTATTTTGCACTAGGCCTAATTTTGCACTAATTCACATAAACTTATTAAGTATTTAAATATTTAGGTTCAGTGAGATCGGTTGTTTGTTAAAAGACCCCAGACTACAGAGCTATATATAGTCGGAAATGCCTAAACCTGCCATGTCCATGGCATGGGCCCAGAACAACGTTAGGCTTGAACGCCAATCGCTCTGTCTAAAGTCCAAACACCCGCGAACGCCAGCAATAACATTAACAGTCAACATTGTCGCTGCCACTGCCACATTTCTACTGGCACTGCCTACTACTGCGGTATTGGCTTACCTCGAAATAGCGCGTCAAGCTTCGTACACCGAGACTCTTGTCCAAAGCTTGAAAACGACGACAAAATCGCTCGAGTACTCGACAGGCCATTGCATGCGTATATCGGCGCCGCAGTCGATGTCTAACCTACATGTATTGCTTGTTTAAAACAGGATCTCACCGGATTTGTTTACTAAATATTTCCCACGTGCGGTAATAGTATCGCCGTCTGTCGGCCACATCAGTAACATCCATTCTGTGTTGCCCTCTGACGGATGTATTGTAGGGGTCATGCCTCAGTTAGACTTCCTGGTGTGTTACACGAATGTAAAGCATAGTAAGTTTGGATATAGGACGTTTGAAAATATTCATACGAACTGACATAAGTGCATTTATGCAGGGACATTACCAGGTTTGCTGGTGGAAGCTGTTGAGAATGAGATGGTGCATTTTTAGATGCTTTTAATAGGCGGAGGGATATTGTGATTTGTTTGGCCACTAGACACGTGTGCGTCGTAATTCGTGCCAATATTGGTAAACATTGAGGGGTATCGCACATACAGGCATATTACAAGAGTTAGACATGTCTAATTTTGACAAAACTCGACCAACATGTCAGTGGGATGATGATAGCGGCTGGTAAAAACTTTTAGAATTTTTGATGGTCACGTTTTCTTATAATTATGCAAAACGTTAACATGGCCACCAATGGGAAATGTAACTGTAGGCTGAATCCTTTATGTCTGTAGTATTTTAATTCATATTATATTGCATACATGAACTTTTATCTGAAATAAGCCTATATTATATTGTTATAATATTATTGTATTGCCTACGCGGGAGGTATATTTGTATCATGCATTCACGGGAGAGATAGGATGAGATGCTTAAACAGGATATATAGGTGTATCACGCCTACACGGAGAGGTTGAGGTTTATCACGCCTACACGGGAGAAAAAGGTGGGTCATGCTTAAACAAGATAGATATGGTTATCACGCCTACCCAGATAAAAAGATAGGTGCATCATGCCTATACGAGGGAGATACTATGTGTATCATGCCTACACGGAGGCGATAAGTGTATCATTCCTAAATGGGAGAGATGGGTGTGCCCCCCCCCACTCTCTCTCTCTCGGGTGTGTGTGTATGTGTGTGTGTACGTGTTAGCACGAGCGCGCTTATGCAATAACATTAGACCATTAAGTCATGCCTCTTTGTTCCGAGTCATGACACAATCCTGTTTTCTATAGTACTAGATATGCCACTGTATAAATGTGCGCACACTTATACATACACGCACAATTGTACTTTTGCTATGGTTATTATTTTATTTGGTTGTACATTGTCTAGTCTTGAATCGACCCTTGTTATGAGGCGTGCATTAGGTCATGTCCCGGATTGTCGGTCCCTGTCTACCCTGCCCCGTCGCGTGTGGCGTCATCCCCATGTCGCGTCTCGCTGGAGGCATCGAGCCGTCGCACTACGCTGTGTATGAATCCGATACAGCGAGTCTGCAACAGCCGATGGTACTTGATCTTCCAGATGATGTCAATATGATTCGTGCCGGGAATAACGTGTCGACTAATCTCGCCGCAGTCTCGGTCGTTATAGCGGCGATACTCGCTCAGGAAGTTGTCGGCCTGGTCGTTGAGGGAGCAGTCCCAGCTCGCCGTGACGACGAGGAAAGGCGGCACATACTGGTGTCTTCGGCTCGCTAGCTGCCTCACGGGAGACGCTTCGAGCCAGACCCTGTGGTCGCGACCAAACGTCGGCAATAGGAACAAGTGCCTCGTCACGAAAGCGTCGTACAGCGGCGGCAGGTCGTACACGGCTGATAGACTGAGTACGCCCTGCAAGACAACGATGTAGAAGATATATGACTCATGTCATATGATTTCAAGTATTATCTTTATATGTCGTTGATCAATTGGATAAATTATTAATGTTGCATTTAATCTTTTTACTAAACAATTAAGAGACTGGAATCGGTAACAACACGAGTATATATTGCCCATGACGTCGTACGCTGGACGTTACGTTATGTCATGTGATCTGTATAAGTGGTTTGTGTTCACGTGGATATAAAACCGGAACAGCTGTGTCACCAGTGACGGGCATGTGTGCGAAGTATGTTGACATATCTGACAGTGGGCGCGACAGACACCGACCTTGATTTCGTCGACGACAGCGGGTCGGTCACTGTGGCCATGCAGGGCGACACAGGAGGCGAGATGACCACCAGCCGAGTGGCCCATGAGGAACAGTCTGTCGGGGCGATATAGACCCGTCTTCTCGCCGAACGTCTTCGTCCAGCGAATGCTGTCGACGACGGCGTTCAGGTTCTCCGGGTAGTGAGCTGGTTCCACGAGGACGCAGAGCCGCGTGCAGATTGTCCCCTAGGGATGTTGACGAGAAATAGTTATAGTTAACTAGATATGAGATAGATATTTAGTTTTGCTTCATCTACTCGTACAATCTGCCTGCGGTGATGGTGGAACAACTTTCGTCAAAACAAACAGATATCGTGGAAACAGGCCTAATTGTTGTGTTACAACATTCGCAAAATGTTTAATATTGAAGGAATTAAACGTCTTTCGGAACTGGCAATTTGCATGTTTTCATATCCTGACACGGGAACATACCAAAGTTAATGCATATGTACTGAGTTACATGCAGATGACACTTCAGGGCAGGGCGTTTTTTAATGAATTTTCACTGGGGGGGGGGGCAATGTCCTAAAAGGGCACTCCAAATGTTTAAAAAGGGCAGCTTACGCATTATTAATGATTATTTACATAACCCTTAGGAATGTATGAAAGCTTTATATATATATATATATATATATATATATATATATATATATATATATATATATATATATATATATATCAGTATCTTTTTATCCATGTGGTTGCACACTGACGACTGCATCTCGGTATAAAATTAATGTTACACATATATCCCAGAAACATTTTTTATTACAAACTCATGCAGTAGTTAGAGAACACGTCTCGAGCAACTTGCAAGTCAGTACGTTTGACCGTCGTCTCAATTTTACTAGACGAGCCCCGTTTCGCGGGTGAATTTCCTAACGAATTCACGCTGCCCGTAGATGTCCAAATCTGGAGCCCCCATCTTCTGGTCTTCTCCAGGAATTTGACGACAGCGGGTCGAGGGTCAAAGTAGGCGGTGCCCACAACATTCAGTGCCACAATGAGGCGGGCGTTTGTCATGTCCTCACCCATGCTGGTGCGGTGATTGTCGACCACGAGGTTGTGGTGGCTCACGATCCTTTCGATCTGCATAGAGTGTGGACTCATGCAAGCCAGAGATGCCAACACCTTCTGAACTGAACCTGTGGTGACTGGCAGAAGTTGTTGCAATCTGACAGTCATCTTACAACCGAGACCACAGCCATCAGGCAGGAACGGCACAATCATCATGTTCTCACATTGCTCGGCTGCCCCGTCCGCGAAGTCAGAGGCTTCGTCTGGAAAAAGACGCCTGACGTCACGGACGCCATGTTCAACGAATGATCCCAGGTTGCGTGATATCACCAACCCCTTCATGTCTTTGATGACGTCCTCCTGCTCCGGGTGGATGTGTTCAGAGAGGTATTCGTGGGATGCTTGCACGACCTCCAGCCTGATTGCTCGTGCATTACGGCGGTTCGTACAAACGAATTGGTGGTTGGACTTTTGCTGTGTTAGGTCCTCATTGGTGCTATCGGTTGGGCAACTCTCTTTCTCCTCTCTTCTTCCCGGGAATAGTCCATCCCTCATCAATCTCAACTTCTTGACGGCAGCGCCAGTCACAGTGAGAAGATCGCTAATGAACAAACCACTCCTTTGCAACTTCTTCTGGAGTGTTTCAAATATATCCAGGATGTCGCCCATCAGTGAGGTGATCCACTTCTGTTGGTGGTTCCAGATTTTCAGAAACCCTTTGGCTTCAGCCTTCTCCTTTCTATCGCTGGTACTTTCTGGTGTCTGCACCTGTTCTCACACCTTAATGCAGACTGGTAGGTTATTCAGCACAGCATCCACCAGCTGCAGCTCGTGCTGGGCAAACCTGACATCGTGGTGCCAGGGGAACTGTTTGACATTCCCGGCTTGCGCTGACAACATCTTCATCCTTCTCGGCGTCCGGAAGAATCGTACGAGCCTCAGTAGATTAGACTTCCAGATGCCCAGCTCCGGTACGGTGCTGATGACCGACTCAATGGCTAAGTCCGACCGGTGAGCAGCACACCAGAAAGTTGCCAGACCTCTCTGCACTTGGTCAGCAAGCAAACGCCATAATCCACCATGTCTGCCAGTGTTTGCCGATTCGCCGTCAGTGATGACACCGACGAGCTTCGTGTCTTTACATCCGGTCAGATCCAAAGTTTTGTTCACCGCTTCCAGTAGTCCAAGGGCGCCGTTCTTCTCTGGCGAATGCATGACGACGAACACACTCGTTACGCTACTATCACTATTAGCCATCCATCCACTTACAAACTTGTGGTCCAACATTTGCCTGTCACAGCTGCCATCAATCTGCACACGTGCATCGGTTGAACATTTGAGACAGACGCACTTTCTCTAGTTCGTATATGACATCCAGCATCTGCTTGTAGTAGTTCGGATCCCTGTAGTGTAGATTGCTAGACGCGGGCGTGAATGGAACAAATTCCACATCTGCGCCATATTGTCGCATAGTGGCCAACAGATGGTCCGACGCCAAACAAGCCAGAGATCGCATCGGCCACGATCGGGCGGAGACCGTTTCGATTAGACAGTCGTTGTATACGTCGACGCCCATTCGCAGTCTTATTGTAAGCAGTGAGTGCGCGTAGCCATGGATGCGACGTTGTGCACTCTTCCCAGGCTTCGTCCATCTTCTTCTTGCTTGTAGCTGTCATGTGCGGTTCAGAGGTCACATGGTCAATGACCCTTTCCAGCTTATCACTACAGTCCGTCCTGACGCCTCTTGCGATTGGCATAGTGCCATTTTTAGAACTTTTCTTTGCCATCTCTTCATACTCCTGACATGTTGTGCATAGAATGTGAGCCCTTGTTCGGCCACATTTCTTTGCCGAATATGACCGAAGCTCGGGGAATTTGTTGACAACATCTGCAATAGTTAAAGGAATTCCTGTGTACGTTGGTGTGCGGGAACTTGACGGCCTCTGGTGTGAAGTTGCGTTATCGGTTTCCAAATGTCTGGGTAAGGTGGTGATCTTTGTCGCCAGGAGTGTGGTCAGGTGTGATGGCAGCGGACGGGTCATAGTTCCCTGGCGGCATTGTGGGTATTTCTGGCAATGAGTCATTGAGGCTGCGTCGAAAAATTGTGTCTAGGAGTTGACATTTTGCTGCAGATTTCTGTAGCTCTTCTTGTCTTCGTTTTGCATTTCTGTCTCTCTTAGGCATGACTGGCAGGATATCGACCTGGACCAATTAAATGGTTAAATGTAATAACTAACTCAGGAAAAGCATGTCTATTTGAATTACAATCCGAGCGGCGACATGCTCTAGACTCTAGACATAAATATACTGAAGATATAGGCTTAAGGCAGAAAAGAGAGTAATACAAAACATGTATACCACGTCTATCAATGAAATGGTTGGCTAAGTACATAACAAATCAAAATATAGAAAATACGTACTTCCAAAACTGACATGTGCAAATGTTGATTACATTTTGTGTTAATATGTGCACCACCAACTTTTGACTAACAATTTTCCAAAGTTGAAGTCCCTGCTGACCGCCAACTTTCCATCTCACATGTAGAACACTATCAACTACTCATACATTTTAAAGTTTATTTGTTTAGTATGTATACAATATGCTTATTTGAGTTACCATGCTTAAAATTTCGATTTCTCAAAGATGCGGTGAATGAATTGGCTAGGTTATTGCCTTAATCAAAATCAACCCTAACAGGTTTATGGCTGCTATGATGTTTGTATCATCTTACCTACAAGAGGGATCATTATTAAAATGTGATTATTTTGTGATATTTGTTAAACGTTTCCAATTGCTTTCGTTGGACACTACACACACTTTGCCAGGTTTATTTATTATTTGAGAAAAAAACAGCTGACAGGTTGTTGATACATCTTTAATCCCCGCCCGCTCGCTCTCGACCAGTGGTAATAGCGAATGGGCGAGGTTTAGTCTCGCCTGTGCTATACCGGGTACGTTTCGCAATTTCGCGGCCAGGACACCGGTTTATGTTAACAGCTATTTCAACATCACTGTAAAGAACTGGATTGCACGCGGCTCAATCGTGTAAAATGTGATGGCGGGTCTTGTTGAATTATACACAATTGAAACAAAGAGTAACATGCAGGTACACATGTTTACATATACATAATCATTAGCTATTCTAGCACCGGAACACTGACGTCATAAGTAAACACTTCTATGGCTATGGTATGGCTATGCCAAAGCACGTTTTCAGTTCTTCGCATGAACTGTATGAAGAAGCCATTCGGCAATACGTCACTGTTATTGCTATGATGCTATTACATTCCCATATCAATAAATTGATCTTTTGTAGACACAATGCCCTTCTTTAACTTTGGAACTTTTTTGATTTGCCACCAATGAAAATTAACTAAAACACACTAACAAAAAGAATACAAATTAAGACCTACATTAATACAAGGGGCTGGTTAAGGAGAATGGGGGCACGCATTGGGGGGGCAAGTTGGTTTGACTGGGGGGGCAATTGAAAGGGCTGGGGGGCATTGCCCCCCCACTTTGTATGTTAAAAAACGCCCTGCTTCAGGGAAACGTAATGACTATACATTGATTGTTCAATCAGCACTATCAATCATCACCAACAATTTCACATTGTCATCTAAAGCAATGTCCAGCAAATCTGATCTGCGATTCACAAATTTTTCCGATGCGTTGGACTTGGTTCCTACTCTTATCTACGAGATTGTTTCGAATAAAATGCGCTAATTACGGCTCTTGTTGCTGTTTCCAAGTAGGCCAAAGTTGTGTTGAGGTTTTTGTGTAAATATATAGACTATGTTGGACTGTCCAACATTAAGCGTTGTTTACTTTGTCAATGGTGATTTGTCATAATAATGTCGTGAAAACATCCCGTTGCCACAAACACTCATTGGGTATACTAATAAATTTTTTTACCGTAACCACAACATCTATGATGTATACACGATAGTTCCGAATAGCCTAATACTACATTTAGGAACAGCGAGGTTTTGGGAGGACGGGTTCCGCCCACCTGCACGACGACGAGAAGGAAGACACAGCACGCAACAGCGCTGGCGTGCAGGTGGCACTCGTGGGCGTGAAGGCGCTGCAGCAGACAGACGAAGGCGACCAGCTGCAGGGCGAGCGTGACCGGCGAGATGCGGTAGTGTTGCCGTCGGTAGACGATGCACAGCCAGGTGACGGCCTGCGTGGCTCCAAGGAAGACGCAGTAGACGTCTAGCTGTGACATCGAGGCTACGACGGCCGTCATGGCGTCTCTCAACTCACCAGCGACGCTGTTTGATTGCAGACAGACGTTGTTTTGCATGTATCACGAAATAGAGACAGTTTCGTGCAGACACAGAACAAATCATGCTATGCACCATCAACAAATAGAGGTCATAAAACTTTAAAGAAATATCCGTACAACACGGTACCTGTCATCGAAGCGCAGCTGCGTGTCTTCGGCGAGGGTCAACAGGTTGTCGGGCAAGTACGGCTCGACCACGGTGCTGACGACGAAATAAAGCCCGGAACATAGGACGCCGCCCGCCGCCAATGCCGTCACGACGAGTGTCCACAAGGCCAACGACATGACGAATGACGTACACATCTCAACAAGGCTACAAGTAGGCGTTGCCAATGAGAGTTGTATCTGTGTAAATATGCACGTACACACAGGGGGCAATTATGTCGGGAGGTGCAGAAGACAGCACACGGTCAGATATATGTATATATATATATATATATATATATATATATATATATATATATATATATATATATATATATATATATATATATATATATATATATATATATATATATATATATATATATATATATATATATATATATATATATATATATATATATATATATATATATATATATGTATATATATATATATATATATATGTATATATATATATATATATATATATATATATATATATATATGTGTGTGTGTATATATATATATATGTGTGTGTTTTCTGTATATATATATATATATATATATATATATATATATATATATATATATATATATATATATATATATATATATATATATATATATATATATATATATATATATATATATATATATATATATATATATATATATATATATATATATATATATATATATATATATATATATATATAGAGAGAGAGAGAGAGAGAGAGAGAGAGAGAGAGAGAGAGAGAGAGAGAGAGAGAGAGAGAGAGAGAGAGGAGGGAAGATGGAGATATTAACTCGAAAGATTTCGTCATATCGGTTAGCAACATTGCTTAATGCAGTGACGTCGGTCGGTTCGTCTTTCCCTTAGCAATTCACACGGCTGCCTTAATTACCATCCACCACTGTCGAATCGTTCAGGTACGTATCGAAATGAGTGTATACACAGGATACAATGAGGTTAACATACTGATAGATGTGACATACTTGAACGGGAACGACAGGCGGGCGAGAGGGTAGCTGATGACGACACACACCACGCCGTTCCGAGCGAACCACTCGCCGACATTTCTACAACACAAGAGCACTGGATTGGCAGCGAATTGCCGTAGTTAAAATTCAGGTTAGAAACGAGGCAACGTGTCTGCTAGTTGGCGGCAAACGGACGGTTACGTAATATTGAATGCGTGTATTATACCATCTACATGTAAGCGTGATCATCACCTATGACGTTCATTGATCAGCAAGCAACACTGTCAAGTAGAAACAAGCGATGTCAAGGACGCTGAAGAAACAAGCAATTTTAAGGACGCTGAAGAAACAAGCAATTTCAAGGACGTTGTAGAAACAACCAATGGCAATGACGTGCTACAAAAGCCTAATGTCAAAGGCATGATCTCAAAATAATATCCAATGACGTGTTGCAATCTCGTCGTGTCGCAAGACGGTGACTCACCGGTATATATTGCACAACCACAGGAGGACGAAAAAGAAGAAGTTTGTGTCGTAGACGGACAGGAAGTGGTTCCACGCGTCCTTGTCGCCGCGTCGCCAGCCGCCGCCGTGGATGAACACGACGACAGGAGCGCCGCCATCGGCAGCAGTTGTCGGCAGATATACGTCGAGTAGGGTCTTACGAAGGTCGTTCTGTCTCGCCTCGGCCAGCGCACCGCGAAGTCTCTGTCTTACTAGCTCCACTTGAGTCTCGGTCGGCTCAACCGAATAATCCAGGTCTCGGATGACGTAAAAGCCTGGTTCGTCGGCCATATTGTACTATTTATATTCGCAATGTGCCGGCCCGATTCACAAATTAACGTATTGATATCGTCGACCACAGTGCGATCAATCATGGTTTTGACTGTTTTTGACCGTAAGCTACATTTTATTAGGTGGTGCAGTACCACGCCTAAGTATACCGCCACAATACGAAATCGTCATAATTAGCTACCGTGACGTTATGCAGTGGTTGCTCTGCGATGTGATCCAAGCGACGTGATAATTCGTGACCTCCACGCCAGGCTTATATTTGTTCACAACGTGTATAAGCAGTGGTTGTAAACACGACGATCTGTCACTCTCGACAACTAGCATTGAACTGGAAAAGAAGATCTCACCGCTTGAACTCAACATGACCCATTATAGCTTACCACTTGAAATTTTACCAGGTAGAGGTCACTACTTGAACGCAAGATGACACGGATGTGTGTGTGTGTGTGTGTGTGTGTGTGTGTGTGTGCGTGCGTGCGTGCGTGCGTGCGTGCGTGCGTGCGTGCGTGCGTGCGTGCGTGCGTGCGTGCGTGCGTGCGTGCGTGCGTGTGTGTGTGTCAGCCGTTAGCATATTGATTGCCTGCTATCAAACTATATGACTACTTTAACTGAAGCTAAATGAAGTGAAACGCTTGAATGCTGTTGTATACGACAGTACATCGGCAACAACTTACGAATGACAGCTAAACAATGCAAGTAACACTCACTGGGGCAGCTGCAAAATACGACTGTGTAGTTAGATGCTATTTAGATTCGCCCAGATGCAACGCCTAAGGGTAAAATGATGATGCCACCTGGCGGAATGTAGTTGCAGCTGATTCGGACAATGTGACGACGAACGATGCAGGGTAACTCACGACTGGTTGATGGCTCACATCGAGTAATTTTTCGGTCTCACACAGTTACATGTTGTTGCAGAATTTGCTTGACTTCACGGAGTAATCTAACCGGTGAAGCCGTGTTAAGCCGTTAGCCAAAGCGCTGGTCTCCAAACGGTTACTACTTCCCCGAGCGATAAGAATGCTCGATATAAAAGACAAGGTTAATGCGTGATTATCTAGAGATACGTAGTACGCTATCTGTTCGCATAAGGTCACCACCAGCTGGCTTGTTATTCGACGGTTTCGCCATCTGTCGGATATGTTTGCGCAATATCAAAAAACGGACCTATTATTTTACACGTTACTGTGTTCACCTGTTGGCGTTGTGACACGTGAAGAGTCAAGACGAAAGGTGTGTTACGAACTGCATACTCTTAATAAAATAATGGTGTATATGCACGTGACATTTGTATATACATATTTGAAGAAACGATGGGATTAAAGTACATACACTGAGGTTAACTTTTGTTGTCGGATACAACTCAAATAGTACTTAGTAATTAGAATTTCGAGATACCCAGATGGAGCCGCGTGTCATCATGTCCATCTGATTACAATATGGTTGCTGCAGATGCAAAACACGCTGTAAGCTATTCACATTAAAGTTTGAACTTTACAGTTATAAAAATCGTCCTTACCAAAGTGGGACTATGCAAAACAACCACGGGAAACTGAGGCAAAAGAAGTAAATATATACAATAGGCTAATACGATTATAGTAGTGGTATAAATGTATCCGCTGTGGGCGACATAAAAAACACAGGGGAGACCGGGGCTGGTTGTATACAGGGATAATTTGTTACAGTTTCGTTTTACGAAAACATAGCACACATGTGGAGATACCATTGACAGTAGTTGGTTGGAAGTCCACCAGTAGATACACAGATTAACGAGGTATGGATAAAAATTACTTTTTAACCACCTAACACTTTTTTGGTATCTCCACATAACACCATCTCAGGCAGCCACTTTTTATGTTTCGTGAATGAAACTTCAGATATATATAAGGGGTTATGCCAATTAGAAGTTGAATTGAAATTCAGGATTTTTATCGTCCACGTCCGTTCAACTGCAAAAAAAAATGTTTTGGGGCACGTTGTTACAATTGTATTGGGGCAAGTTGCTACAGCTGTAACAACGCTCGGGCAGCTCGTACCGATGGCTTAGCCAGCGAGTTGTGTGATGACAATGACTGAATGAACGCAGTTTATTTAACCACGACATGCGAACGCTTTATTTCACTTGCAAAGGCTAGCGTACTGGTTCATAACTAGTACTATAAATGCTAGCAGCGTCAAACAAAATTGACAAATATCTCAGAAGGGCGGGTTACACAGAAATGGAAACTTGTTGGACTCTTTGTTCTAAAGGATGCTATTATGCACCTCGGTCCTCTGGCTTCCCAGCCAATAAGTGCTCTCTGTGCCTCCTTCCCCAATAAGAGAGCAACCCCTTCTGAGTGAGGGGCATCATCTTCCTCGTGTCCGGAGTATAGTATAATCTCTCCTGTTGTTAGTCGCAGTCGTCCTGACTGGGTCCATCGAGTTTCACAGAGCCCGAGTAGAGCGAGGTTGAACCTCCGCATTTCTGCTTGGGCAGTTTTCCCCGCCTCGTAATTTGTTCACACATACCATGTGCCATCCGTCTACCACACAAACTCTTTTCTGTTGTCATATGGTTGTGAGTGACCATCTCGCGATCCGTCGACAATGGCCACGCGTCTCCTGACGTTCCCTCGTGTATATTGCAATACGTCATTGAATATTGTCTTTGAGATCTTGTCCTTGACAATGCACATTTGTAGCACGTCATTGACATTGATTGTTGGAACGGTCACCCTCACAATTACCCCCTCCTCCTGTTTCCCTACTTGCGAGTTTTACTCTCCCCTGCCTCCTCTCTCTTCCCGGTTTTAGTTGTCCTCTCCATCTCCAGACATAATCGCCCAGTATGTTTTTTTGCGTGCGTGCGTGCGTTCGTGCGTGCGTGCTTGTATGTTTCGCTCGCTACATACAAGCATGCACGCACGCACACCTATAGGAATACAAGCGACTGTATATTTTGTGATGCACACAAAACAATGCCTGTCACCAATCAAAACCGTCGCTGGTGAGTTGAGGGACGCCATGACGGTAGTCGTAACCTACCGACAGCGATTCTACCGCATCTCGCCGGTCACGCTCGCCCTGCAACTGGCCGCCTTCGTCTGTCTGCTGCAGCGCCTGCACGCCCACGACTGCCACCTGCACGCCAGCGTCTAATCAGTCACCATTGTCGAAGTAAACAACGCTTAATTTGGACAGCCCTACATTTCCTAGATAGTTAGCGCTTAGCGATAATTAGCGCTAGTTACTCTCGTAGTTAAGTGTTGGAACCAAATCCAACGCACTGGACCACATTGGAAAACGTTGAACATTACGATAGAAGCCAATATGAAGTTGTTGATGATGACTGAGAGTGCTGACTGAACAATCAATGTCCTGTATCTGCCTTTCCCTGTGCTATCTATATGCAACTAAATATCTATGCATTAACTTAATTATATTCCTGTCACAGCATATTACATGAAAATATACTAACAGCAAGTTTGGAAAGATGCTTAATTCCTTTTACATTACACATTTTGTAAATGTTGTAATGTGGCCTGATGCCATGATTTACGTTTTGTTGGCGAATGTTGTTCCATCATCACCGAAGGCAGACTGTACGAGTACATAATGAAACAAAACTGCAAATCATTCTGCCATATTTAGATAATCATGACTATTGCTCGTCGACGTCCCTAGGCGATCATTTACACGCGGCTCTACGTCCTCGTGGAACCAGCCCACTACCCGGAGAACCTGATCGCCGTCGTCGACAGCACTCGCTGGACGAAGACGGCGAGAAGACGGGTCTGTATCGCCCTGACAGACCTCGTGGGCCACTCGGCCGGTGGTCATCTCGCCTCCTGTGTCGCCCTGCATGGCCACAGTGACCGACCTGCAGTCATAGATGACATCGTCTGTCGCGCCCCCTATCGGATACATGCCCGTCACTAGCGATACAGCGGATTCGGGTGATATGCCGAGTTCTGATTTTTGCAGAAAAACAATTTACTTGCTGGAAAAGGGCATGAGCACGCACTTATGTGAAATAAAATCTTACAACCACAACTTATTTATATGAATGTTTGTAGAGCAAATCCTTCGCTTCTGTAGATTTTGATATTTTTTACCTTTCAAATCGGCCACAGTATGCAAGAACGTGTTAAACTCACCGTGTGATTTGATGCCATTGTTCGTAAACAAATAATCTATATTTTATTGTCGTGTGACAACGCAGCTTAGTTAATGAATGGGACGGTCTGGGTAATGCGACGGCTTGTGAATACGAGATTAACAATTTATTTAATTGACCAACGACATATACCGTTGATACTTTAAATCCTTTGACAGCATACATACATCGTCTACCTAGGTGTCTTGCAAGGCGTGCTCGATCTATCGGTCGTGTACGACCTGCGTCCGCTGTACGACGCTTTCGTGACGAGGCACTTGTTCCTATTTAACAAGATTTAACAAGATTTAACAAGATTTGCCATCCAAGCCAAAGGCCCAGATGGCAAGTGGACAAGGAAGCCATTGGCTTATCGAGAGTCCAACAATGTTCACCTACTTATAACCCGCCCTTCTGATATATGTGTCAACCTTGTTTTTAAACATATTCACGCTGCTAGCAGTTACACAATCTGTAGACAGTTTGTTCCATTCATTTACTGTCCTCTGTGAGAACGAGTGCTTCCTGATGTCCAATCTACATTGATCCTTTACTAATTTTACCTCATGTCCTCTAGTTCTGCTATCCTTCTTGAGTGAGAAAAACATATTTCTATCAATATTTTCATACCCATTCAATATCTTAAAAACTTCAATCTGATCTCCTCTTAACCTCCTTGTCTCTAGAGTTGTTAAACCACATTCTTTCAGGCGTTCTTCATAACTAAGGTCTCTAAGTTCTGGAATCATTTTAGTTGCTCTCCTTTGTATGCGTTCAAGCGTATCTATATCCTTCTTACGATATGGTCTCCATGCTTGTATACAGTATTCTAAATGAGGTCTAACTATTGCTTTATAAAGAGGTATAATTAACTTTTTTCCCTTGTATGTTATGTTTCTTCTAATCAATCCAAGAATTTGATTACCCTTTGAAGCTGCAATACCACACTGCTCTGAAACTTTCATATCAGCGCTTATTGTAACTCCTAAGTCCTTTTCTTTTACAGTAGTACCAAGAACAGTAGCTCCCATTTTATAGTTTACATTCAAGTTCCCATGTCCTGTATGTAGGCATTTACATTTCCCAAAATTGAACAGCATCTGCCATTTCTCAGACCATTTCACTAATCTGTCTAGATCGTTTTGTAAATGTTGTTTATCACCATCAGTATTAACCTTTCTAAACAGTTTTGTGTCGTCCGCAAATTTCAGTACGTTACTTGTTATACTGTCGTCCAAGTCATTGATATAAATTAAGAATAATATAGGTCCTAATACTGATCCTTGAGGTACCCCACTCAAAACCGATTTCCAATTTGAAACTTCGCCATCTACTACAACTCGTTGTCTTCTGTCAGTCAGCCATTGTTCTATCCAGTCAGTTATGCTATCCCCGATACCATGGGCTTTTAATTTAAGTAGCAATCTTTGATGTGGCACTTTGTCAAAAGCTTTCTGAAAATCTAAGTAGATAATATCTACTGGCGATCCCTCGTCTATCCACTTAGTGATTTCTTCCAAAAACATAACACATTTGTTAAGCACGACCTCGCTTTAAGGAATCCATGTTGAGATGAATTTAATAATTTATGCTTAACGAGGAAGTCCACCATATGGTCTTTAATTAACCTTTCTAATAATTTACAAATCACTGACGTTAAACTCACTGGTCTGTAATTCTCTGACTTATTTCTCGAACCCTTTTTAAATAATGGTATGATGTTTGCTTCTTTCCATTCAAACGGAACAACTCCCTCTTTTAATGACAAGTTGAATACTCTTGCAAGTGGTATACTGATTTGATCTACTGTTTCCATTAGTAATTTTGGAGGAATCCCATCCACTCCCGGTGATTTGTTATCCTTCATTGCCTTTATTTTCCTAGCTACCAATTCTGGAGTTACAACTAACGGTCCTAAATAGTCAGATTTAGTCCCCTGAAATTTAGCATCAGCAACTGGTAATGAACTAATATCTTCTTTTGTAAACACTGAACTGAAGTAACCATTTAGGTCTTCCGCCATTAAAAACCCCTGTGATATTATATTTCCAGCACTGTCTTCTAGAGGTCCAACCTTGTCTTGTACGTTTTGTTTACTCCTGACATATGCATAAAAACTCTTGCTGTCAGTTTTTATGTTACATGCCAGTTTTTGCTCATAGCTTCTTTTAGATTGTCTGATTTCAGTTGTAGCTGCATTAAGTGCCTCTTTGTATTTTGCATAGTCTTCTTCCTTTCTGGTACGCCTATAAACCCTCCACATAGTTTGTTTTAGCATTATTTTTCTAATTGCCTCTTTTGACACGTGTTTCTTTCTACACCGTTTTCCTTGTTTTCGGAAGGGAACAAATTTATCAATGATACTCTCAATTTCATATTTTAGAATATTCCAACATTCAATTGCAGTCTTATTCATCAGCATGTTATTCCAATCTAGCTGTGCTAAGTATTTTCTCATATCTTTGTAGTTACCTTTGTGGAAGTTTCTCTTGTACGTTTTCTTATTTTTACTTTCTGATTTTACATTGATGTCAAAATGTATTTGATTATGGTCACTATTACCCAATGGTTCAAATATTTTTACATTGTCCACTAATTCTTTTTGTGATGACAAAACTATATCTAATACATTTTCTCCCCTGGTTGGTTCTAGTACGTGCTGAGTAAGAAAGCTATCCTGGATTAAACATAGAAATTGTTGATCCTCAATCCCTGTGCTCTCTAGAGAATTCCATTGTATGTGTCCATGGTTAAAATCTCCCATTATGATACATTCCCCTTTACTAACTTCCTTTATAGCGTTTTTATTTTTGTGTTGTCCTCTTCGTTTATGTTTGGACTTCGGTAAACTAATCCAACAGTTAATTTTGAATTTCCTGAAACAATTTTGCACCAAACAGCTTCATCGCAATCTGCTTCCCTTTCTAGTTTCATTTCATAAGCCTGAATAGATTCTTTAACATATAAAATAACTCCCCGCCCCTTCTTCCTATTCGATCTTTCCTAAACATTACGTATCCTGTCAGTCCTAATTCAGCATCTGTTATATCTATGTTGGCCCATGATTCAGTTATACCAATTATGTGAGGGTCAATATCTTCTACCATAATGTTTAATTCGTTTTTCTTATTTACTATGCTCCTTGCATTTAAACATACGCATCTATAACCTTTTTCAGAGATGTTTTTCGGATGATTTGATATTGGTTTATCTGTGCTAGTGGTCTCTTGTTCTGCTTGAGACACCTCTAGGTAACCCCCTGCACTTCTAGTTTAAAGAATGTTTACTTCCAAAAATATTTGTCATTGTACCCAAGTCGCTATCTACTGCTGCTGAAAGTTTGTCCGCGAATACTGCCGCCCCCTTTCCACTTAAATGAAGCCCATCCTTCATGTACATATCACCCCTCCCAACAAAACTTTCCCATAAATCCACAAATCCAACTTCCTCTTCCCTACACAGCCTCTGGACTAACATGTTAATTGCCATCCCCGACAATTTCGATATTTATGACCCCTCCTGCCCATCACAAGTAAAATCCCTGACAGTATTACCTGCTCAACCCGCGTCTGTTTTAGTGTTCTGACCAACTGCCTATATTTCCTAACTATGGCAGTTGTACCCTCCCTCTCTACGTTATTTGTCCCTACATGTACTAAAACAGATCCACCCTTACCCGAGCCTACGATGTTTTTTACCCTCTCAGTTATCGCCTCTATTTTGGCTCCAGGCAAGCAGACCACCACATCATCTCCCTTGTTTAAGACTCTGTCGGTCTTCCTAACTATCGAATCCCCCACAAACACCCTCGCTCTCTTCCTCACCCCCTCTATCACTGCTGCAGAATAACTCTTCCTTTCGATCCCCTCCATCACATTCTGTCCTGACCCCTTCCCTTCCGTCTCCCCACTCCCTTCTCCTTCCCTCCTGTCTCCCCTACTCCCCTCTCCTTCACTCCGGTTGTTTTCCCTCCCATCTCCCCCACTCCCTTCTCCTTCCCTCCTGTCTCCGCTACTCCCCCTCTCCTTCACCCCGGTTGTCTTCCCTCCCGTCTCCCCCACTCCCTTCTCCTTCCCTCCTGTCTCCCCTACTCCCCTCTCCTTCACTCCGGTTGTCTTCCCTCCCGTTCCTTTCCTTCCCGTCTCCTTACGTCCTGTCTCCCTATGACCTGTCACCTTCCCTCCTCTCAGCTTCCTCCCAGGCTGAGGTGAGCTCTCCCTAGCATCTCTTGTGTCTTTCCCCACTTTATCGTCTACTGTTCCCTCACCGGAACTACTGGCACAACTCCCCTGATCCCTTCCCACCATTGCCACAACGAGCAGTCTCAGCTCTTTCAACTCCACCTCTATTTCCTTCATCCTTGCGCATCCCCTACACTCAAAATTAAAACTATCTGCCTGGACCTCAGCCCAGGACTTTTCGCACCCAGACTTGACGAAATCTACCCAGTTACTACAACTGCCACAAATTACGTGCCTTGTGGCCTTTAACTGTCGTTTGCACGGGGCCATCATACAATTTAGTTTTAATTAGTGTGCTACGTTAGCCTTGAATAAGGCTGTTTTTGTGATCAAAAGAACACTTTAGGCTAAAAATCCTGCCACCTAGCGAATACGGAGAACACTGTGTAACAAAACAACGAAGTGAGTGTGTACTAATTTACGCTAAAGTCCTGCTGTTAATTCCTTTTTACCGAAAACGTTGACTACCACTATGTCAGATATTACCTTATGTATGTAATTTAAGTAAATAAATCACTTTATCTTATATATATTGCCGACGTTCAGTCGTGATCGCAGGATTTGGCTCGAGGCGTCTCCAGTGCAGCGTCTCCTCGTCGTCACGGCGAGCTGGGACTGCTTCCTCGACGACCAGTCCGACAACTTCCTGCGCGAGTACCGACGCTATAACGACCGAGACCGCGGCGAGATTAGTCGACACGTCATTCCCGGCACGAATCATCTCGACATCATCTGGAGGATCAAAGTACCATCGGCTGTTGCAGACTCGCTGTCTCGGATTCATACACAGCGTAGTGCGACGGCTCGATGCCTCCAGCGAGACGCGACATCGGGATGACGCCACACGCGACATGGCGGAGTAGACCGGGACCAACAATCTCAAGTTGAGACATGACCTAATACTCTCCTCGTAACAAGGATCGTTTCAAGACTAGACAATGTACAACAACAAATAATACTAAACACAGCAAAAGTATAATTGTGCGTGTATGTATAAGTGTGTGCACATTTATGCAGTGACATGTCTAGTACAATTGAAAACAGGATTGTGTCATGACTCGGAGCAAAGGAGTCATGACTTAATGGTCTAATGTCATTGCATATACGCGCGCGCGCACACAAACAAACACACACACACACACACACACACACACACACACACACACACACCACACTTTCTACTCCTTGTGTCTTTATTTTATGCATTTGTTTTACTTGTCTTAGCTGCTTTAACATAATGGCGGTAAATTGCCAGCCTGACGCCCCGTACGCTTGATCTCCTGGTTAATCCGGTACGCTTTGATGTCAGTAGCAGAACCACCAATGGCCTCGACTCGCACACGTGTACCGCTGTTTTTGTCTTAGCCTTCAAGCGCGGTGGGGTCAAATCGAGTTATCAAGCCCACTCTAGGATTGGCAAGGTTAATATTTTGCATTGCTTCTTTCAATATTACATAGAAGTATATCCCAAACAGAGTTGGGGCTAGAACGCACAGTTGCTTCACACAGTACACAATGGAAAATGATTCATATATCATTCCATCGAATTGAACAGTGCCTTGCATGTTTTTGTGAAAGGATTTTATAAAGTCAAGTTGGACTGGAGGACATCCAACTTTCTTGAGAACAGTGAACAGTGTTTCTCCATTCACAATTCGATGCAGCTATGAAGAGTCCGACTTTGCTTGCATTACTTGACAAACTGCTTGTCTTGTTTATGTGCTTCAGTTGAATTGTTTCTGTCGGTGTTATCAGCATATCATTGATAAACGAACCATAATTATTTTACCTGGACACATGCTACTATTGAACTATTCACATGTTGGTGGTGTGACATGTGACAATTCAAGACCACAATGACAGGGACTGCATGCTGTCAATAACATAATGTTGCATATATGCGTACATTTGTATTCCGAATTGTGTTGATGCAAATTTGAAGGAACGGTGTGATTAAAGTGGAATTAGTTTAACCTCGCCACTAAAACAATGGTATACATGTTGGTCCGAATGAAGGTTGAAGCTTAAATACACACGGGTTCACATTTATTGTCGGGTGCAATCCAAATTGTACATGCATTGATGTTCATAATTACTTATGAGTATATTGCAACACTTGTTAATATATATGGACGCCTACTGCTAAGGAAGTCAATCATAGTCCATAATGGTACTATCCGTACAAAGGGAGGGAGTCTCAACAGGTACTATCCGTACAAAGGGAGGGAGTCTCAACAGGTACTATCCGTACAAAGGGAGGGAGTCTCAACAGGTATTATCCTCAGCGATGTCGTCTCATCATTGAAAACAAGCAAGTTTCAACATGTATTATTCAAGCTAGTTGAAGCTGCACGACTAATGGGGCAACCACTACGGAAGGCAGTGATTGTGAAGGCAACCACTACGGAAGGCAGTGATTGTGAAGGCAACCACTACGGAAGGCAGTGATTGTGAAGGCAACCACTACGGAAGGCAGTGATTGTGAAGGCAACCACTACGGAAGGCAGTGATTGTGAAGGCAACCACTACGGAAGGCAGTGATTGTGAAGGCAACCACTACGGAAGGCAGTGATTGTGAAGACAACCACTACGGAAGGCAGTGATTGTGAAGGCAACCACTACGGAAGGCAGTGATTGTGAAGGCAACCACTACGGACACCAATGACTGAAGAGGCAACCACCAGTGACTAGGGAGGAAAACACCACGGACACCAGTGACTGAAGAGGCAACCACCACGGACACCAGTGACTGGGGAGGCAACCACCACGGACACCAGTGATTGGGGAGGCAACCACCAAGCACACTAGTGACTGAAGAGGCAACCACCACGGACACCAGTGACTGAAGAGGCAACCACCACGGACACCAGTGACTGGGGAGGCAACCACCACGGACACCAGTGATTGGGGAGGCAGCCACCAAGCACACTAGTGACTGAAGAGGCAACCACAACGGACACCAGTGACTGAAGAAGTAACCACCACGGACACCAGTGACTGAAGAAGCAACCACCACGGACACCAGTGACTGGGGAGGCATCCACCACTGACACCAGTGATTGAGGAGGCAACCACCACGGACACCAGTGATTGAGGAGGCAACCACCACGGACACCAGTGACTGGGGAGGCAACCACCACGGACACCAGTGATTGAGGAGGCAACCACCACGGACACCAGTGACTGGGGAGGCAACCACCACGGACACCAGTGATTGGGGAGGCAACCACCAAGCACACTAGTGACAGAAGAGGCAACCACAACGGACACCAATGACTGGGGAGGCAACCACCACGGACACCAGTGACTGGGGAGGCAACCACCACGGACACCAGTGATTGAGGAGGCAACCACCAAGCACACCAGTGACAGAAGAGGCAACCACAACGGACACCAATGACTGGGGAGGCAACCACCACGGACACCAGTGACTGGGGAGGCAACCACCACGGACACCAGTGATTGGGGAGGCAACCACCAAGCACACTAGTGACAGAAGAGGCAACCACAACGGACACCAATGACTGGGGAGGCAACCACCACGGACACCAGTGACTGGGGAGGCAACCACCACGGACACCAGTGATTGGGGAGGCAACCACCAAGCACACTAGTGACAGAAGAGGCAACCACAACGGACACCAATGACTGGGGAGGCAACCACCACGGACACCAGTGACTGGGGAGGCAACCACCACGGACACCAGTGATTGAGGAGGCAACCACCAAGCACACTAGTGACAGAAGAGGCAACCACAACGGACACCAATGACTGGGGAGGCAACCACCACGGACACCAGTGACTGGGGAGGCAACCACAACGGACACCAATGACTGGGGAGGCAACCACCAAGCGCACCAGTGACTGAAGAGGCAACCACCACGGACACCAATGACTGGGGAGGCAACTACCACGGACACCAGTGATTGGGGAGGCAACCACCACGGACACCGATATAACATTATTTAGTGGGTAGTTGAATATTATTACATAAACTGAATGCTTGTGGCACAGGCGATCCTGGCTCACAGAAGACAAAGTAATAATTGTGGAACGAGATTTTTGGAGAGGACTGAAGATTGATCTCTTCCATCAAGCCTTTTCGTAATGTTAGTTAAACATTGGACGATGCACGATTGTGTAATTAGACGGTTGACTATTGTAATGTGTTATGTTATCCTCAACAATTGTCAAAATTATAATATGTTATGTAATATATGTATTGTAAATATACATTGCCCTACATTATCTACATGTATCCGCATGTAAATGTAGACATCACTGAATCTATATTTAGAGAGATGCGGTGTCTAAATAAATTTCGCGTCGCCCTGTCGCACGCGTACTGCATATTTTTACGCATGCCAAACTCAGTGCATCCTCCCACGTGCGGTTGTTAAACCGATATATCCCGCCCTTGTACTCGGTGTACTCGAATGATGTGGTTAAATCCTGACTGATATTTAAAACTGGGGCTGATCTAGGATTTGACCAACGGGGGAGGGGCGCAGCCACCCAGGCTAGAGGTCCGGGAACGTTGAAACGTATAATGTGTATTTACATATAGGGGGAGGTTCGGTAATACTTTTTTCGGTGTGCCAGATTAAGGCTAGTGGTAATAATGTGCTCTCAATTATCACACTACGTTAGTTATCAGTTAAGAGAAACGCCCAAACAAATAATGTTTTCAGGCAAAACGGGAGGGGGGCGCCACACGCCCCCTCTCGATCCTCGCCTTAAATAATAGCGTTTAAAGTAGGGCGCGATAGTTTTGTGGTTAGTGTTGTGGTTGTAATTGCAGCGTGTTGAATGTTTCCTACAGAGGTTTGGTTGGCTCTGGAATGAACATGTGTGCTAGGGAATGACGCGTAAAGAGCTATGAGCGGGAGTATATAAGGACCGGATACCGCGCTATTATAAAAGCATTCTTTTTTTCCACCCCGGATTTTGTAATTATCCGCGTGTTTTTGCAACTATGTATATGCATGCCATTTCCTAAATATAGCCATAAAATGCGTATATTCCATTTGCGGTACTGTCAACAAAGTTCCGGCTTCCAGTCAATTTGAAAGTCCGAAGAACTGACATAGATGGCTGATTGTTTTGCTGTCCATTTGCCAACACGTACTTTTACGTGTGCGTGTGCGTGTGCGTGTGCGTGTGCGTGTGCGTGTGCGTGTGCGTGTGCGTGTGCGTGTGCGTGTGCGTGTGCGTGCATGCGTGCATGCGTGCATGCGTGCGTGATTGACTGGGAATGTGCGCGAGTGCATACTAAGTAGTGTGTTTAATACCGTTTGAAATACAACAAAAGTGAGTGTGTATGTTCGTTGTGCTATTGTGTATGTCGCCGAAACTAAATATCTTAAATATTATAACACAAGCGCAAATGGCACATGCAGTTGGTTTATACACTAATTTTGTTTTAATTTCACATGACGTGTAGATTCCATGGACAGACTGACATTGGTGTGCTCTTGCGAATAAAATCACAATTGACAAAACAGTCTGAGTGTAGTACAGTGTTTTATTGACGAACGGTGTGTAGAAGCCCACATCAGCGGTGTAGCAACAGTTACAATGCAATGAAACAGTTCGAAAAAAATACACGTGTCAGCTTGCGTTACAGATGTGACGAACATAGCTGCACTAGCGAAATAAGTGAGCTTGGTTAGGTGACGCTCATCTACAACGGTTGATTGTTGATATTTAGACATTTGCGGTTTTCACTGTTTACGTTTACACAAATTCCATTCTTTTGATGATGCACTGATTTATTTTGACGTGATTACGCAATGATCGCTCTGCTGTTTTGCTTTTATTGCTCAACACAACTATTTATCGTCACACCGGTAGCACACAAATGTATAAGCGTAACAGAATTGCTGTGACAACAGTTGGACCGACACCTTCACTACAGATCAGGGTGTTGAACCGCAATATATTTTATTTGTAAATGAAATAACGATGTGTTACAGACACGAGCGTAGATGTGTCTTCTGTGTAACAGTACGAACAACGTGGATACCTCCGAAATGTCTACTGTCATCGATGCTGTCACTGTTCCGATCACACGACGGAGACTGTAAGTGCAGCGGATATAACAGTTAGAAATGAAAAACAAAGTAACGTACTGTCCAGCTATACACATAACACTGTTTTTCGTCGATTTGATCATGTCACTTTTAAGCGACGTTTGTCTGTAGTCGTTGCTAATGTGAAGCAAAAGTCGCTTCTTGTCAAACGGTGTATTTTGAAACACTATCAGTGTAGCGTATATTCAATGAAGCGATTACCCGGATCGTATGACCACTCAACGTTGCGGTGAATGGGACAGATACGAGAACAGTTTCACACAACGTACATCAATTCACGTCTCGGTGACGAGGACAACTTGATAAATGCGTTAACTTTGCGTTAAGCTATAAACAATATAGCCGACGACTCCGTACGTGGCTGACGTCAAACACATAGACATTAAGTTCCACATGAACAGTGGCAGTCATTGAACAATTTCACATAGCTAAGAGCCGGTCTTTCGGCAAGTATATGTACACCATACAAACATTAAAACATTTGTACCCGTTATATGTGTACACAATACAAGCAGTCGAACATTTGACTCATTTGTACCCGTTAAATATTGTTACAGTTAATTCAGTCATGAACCGTTGGCATGTACGACAGAGCATCACGTGAATTTACGTGGAACGTTTTTCACCACGAGGTGAGCGTCGGAAAATAACACAAACGTCAACAACAAATCTGCGTGGATTTCTTGTTGACAACAAACAATAAATATATAACGAAATAAACAACATCCAGACCCGTTTTACAGTAGACTCTACGGTGTTTGCTATGCAAACGGAACACAAATTCGTTTTATCCATGTAATCATAGTCGAAGGAATTTTCGAAATGCCAGTGGAAAGCTAATTTGCTAACAAGCAAAGTATTGTCAATATATATGATTGCATTTCTTCTATTTGTAGCCGTATATGGAACATATACAAAAAGAAAAACATATGAATATTATAAATAAAAATACTTTTGAGTGTGATATCAAAACGTATGCGATTTCGTTGACTCCATTTGGCATGTCGTCGTGTTACCAGAACTAATCATTTCTCACTGTTTCAAGACGTGCATGCGCCAAATATGACCTTCAAGTTTGGTTATTAAAGTGAACCAACCTTGAAGGTGATATTTGGCGCGCGCGCGTCCTTGACTTGCTGAGTTCCAGGCGATTGACTGCGGGAAGTGTTCACTTGAGCAAAATACCGTCTGGTCTTGAGCAACAATGACATAAATTATGTCCAATATAGATGTTTCTTTTAAACACACCTATAACGTTTACTCACAACGACGTTTTAGCAACCAGAACTGAATTCTGGAACGATTTAGTTCTTCCTCTGCTCGCCAGATGGTACGGCAAACAGAAGCATAAGAAGAACTAAGTCGTTTCAGGATTCAGTTCCTAGCGAAGGTGACCAACGGTTGCCGAAACGTTGTAGTGAGTCGACCATTATAGTTGTGTTTAAAAGAAAAACTATATTAAAATATCCTCCCAACTCGATGAACATTTCCACAAATATAAATTACAATGTATATCACAGATACTTTGCAGGGAGAAGTGCGTCGGTCGTCACGCGCACTTGCACTCGTTGACAACCATGTCCTCGTAGACGCTGACGACGAGTCGCCCCGTGTCGTCGTAGTGGAGGAGGGTGATGGGACTGAGTTTGGTCGCCATGCAACACGGGGCGGGCGCCGCGGCAGGGTTAATGTGGTATATGAGCGACTTGATGGCGGCGAAGTTGTGCGCGATCTTGTAGCGATGCGGACAGCGTCCGTCGCAATAGTACGCCGGGTATCCCTCGGGCGCGACCACCCAGTCGCTCCAGCCGATGTCCTTGAACGAGATCCACAGCGGGTAGCGACAACACCGGTTCTCTCCGTCTCCCTGCACGCACTCGAACTTCTCCTCCGACCGCTTCTGTCGGCCGAGGATGTACGTGTCCTGCGCGTAGACGTCAACGCGTGGGCCGACATCCGGTAGAACCTCGTTGTCGTGAACACCGGAAGCGGTGAGCGCGAACTCGATGAGGCCGCCGATGGGCTGCTCGGCGCTCGAGACCTCGACGCCGAAGTTCGTGTCGGGGTCGGACACCCATTCCTGGACGGCGGCGGCAATGTCGAACTCCTCCCAGCCCGTCGAGTCGAGCGACACGATCTTCGAGTCGAGCAGTCGGCGGGCCGGCTTCCTCGTCTTCGTGTCGTTCGTCGACGGCAGGTCGCCGAGGAGCATGTAGACGTTGACGCGCACGTCGTTGTCGACCGTCGTCCGGTTCATAAGGTGCGACGGCTTCACGAAGTTCTTGTGCAGCTTCAGCTTGGCCGAGTGGACATGCGTCTCTTTGCGTGCGTCCTCCGGCATCGGAATATCGGGTGCGAAATGCAGCTTCAAACTGCCCACTGTTTCCCACGTGTCTGACTCTTCTTCAGATGAGCGCAATAGGCCTGCAAGAGAAATGGAAGTCATAAATGCACGTCATCGCCATTAATGTCTTCGGTGACATTGTTGCATTTAACTACTTTGCTTTAAAATAATACAATATTGAATAATGAACTTCTATGGTTGTGATTTATTTTAACTGATTCGTGCTTGTCTGAGTAATAAGGATATTAATAAGTATCAACATCATCATCATCATCATCATCATCATCATCATCATCATCATCATCATCCCGTGTTCGTTACTCGTTAAGCATGATGAACATCATGAACAGGGACATGCATAAGGTCAACTAAAACAGTAGATTAGACACGAGAACAGCCCGAGCTGTGAACTGGATTGAATGAATCACTAGTCGGCAACGCAAGCTGCCGGCCTCTCCTCGAGCGGTGGGGGAGCGAGCGACAGATGTGTTGCAATAATACGAGAGCGATTACGACGCGTTTTATGTAAAGTCGCGCAGTGCGTTCAATGTAAATACCAACTGCTATCTCGACACGAGTAACAAATCACTCGGTAACAAGCTTCGCAAATCTCGGTCGACAGCTGAGAGTGCACCGATTTCGACATTGCTGTTGGGATTCTAGTTTTGGGGTTTTCTCAGACATTAGTCATATATCGCATGAAGTGTCAGTGTAAAATTTAATATTGCAATTAACAAAACACAAAGGGGATATTTCTATATGTAGATAATCCCAACATTTGGTATCTCGTTTGTTGCATGTCAAGTTGATTGCAGTTCTGTACAGAGCAACAACTGGCCATGTTCAACTAACTCTGGGCCGTATTCAAATTACACATGGCCATGTTCAAATGACACCGGACAGTATTCAAATTACACATGGCCATGTTCAACAACCACCGGGTCGTGTTCAACTGACACACAGTTATGTTAAACTAACACCAGACCTTTTTCAACTAACACCGGGCAGTGTTCAAATGACGTCTGACAATGTTCAACTAACACCGGGTCGTATTCAACTAACACCGGGTCGTGTTCACCTAACACCGGGTCGTATTCATCTAACACCGGGTCGTGTTCACCTAACACCGGGCAGGGTTCAACCGCCCGCTGTGTATCAGTCAGCAACAATGGCGCTTGGTCTGACAACCAGGACGGCGATTTCGCAGAAATGGCCGCGTATCGTTCAACGGCACTGTTGGCTAATATCAAACGGTCGCCAACCGCTGATAGTTCCGGGTAAATGTAGTAAATTGTCGGTCGTAGCGCAGACCAGCTTGCGTCCACTGCAGGAATGCGATACGAGGGGTGCATCCCGGGTATAAGTTACGGCTTATCAGACCGACTAAGTGCGATCATTACCACCGCTCGGCATTCCAATAAACAACACTTCAGCCCGACTGTGCGTTAAATCGCGCAGTGTGTTGAGGGCCGCGTCAACGGGATACAAGGGTTCGTCGAATATCGCGATTATATAACACCGAATACGAACACGCAGAGACAGTTAGTTATCAAACTGACCGCAGGAAAATACATTATTAAACTTGCATCTGATGACGCTGTTACCACTGATGGTGTTGATGGTGTTAGCGATGATGACGATGATGATGATGATTATTATGATGACGGTGGTTGTGGTCGTGGTGGCGATGGTGAGGAGGGGGAGTGGAGGGGGAGTGGAGGGGGAGTGGAGGGGGAGTGGAGGGGGAGTGGAGGGGATTACACAGACTCTCCAAATAAAATAAAACCAAAGTCAACATATCCTGATGATTAATATTGTCACGTTAAAGCAACCTTCAGCGTGGTCTCTGTGAGACGGTACATCGTCTCACAGACCTACTGGAGTAGGACTTAGGTCAGTGCCGGTAGCACAAGAAATGTACTCGTCCGTTGGGCGAATTTTCTGTGGCGAAATAGATATGGAATGTTTCCAATAGCTATATAGTCCGACAACAGAACGTCTCTGAGCTATCATTTGCACGTTACTGCGAAGTATCACTGCCACACAACATTACATGCGTTCTCTCCCCTACATAGCTATTATGGCCAAATAACGTTGTCTATCAGCAGCAATTCAGGATACGAAACGCAAACATCGACCAAGACAATAATGATATTGCAGAATGGGCCAACATCAAGAACTACGGGAAAAACAGAAACCCCGACGATTATGTAAGCCAACCTTTGGATCGAGAATAGTATTATATAAATAATCAGCAGTGAATACAATTTGTTTCGAAAATAAACGCTAAACAGCTATGCACGTAAGAGTCTATATGTGACTGTAACTGCCCATTGAAAACACGAGACAAACGTGAAACGGTCACCATCGTGAGTAATGAATCCATTCCTTACTTCCTAACATATAAAAAGACAACAGTTGCAACTTACGCCATCTTGTCTGCAGATTTCATAAGTGAAAGAAGAAGTAGCGGCTAACTATTGGCTACCATCGGCTAGGGTAGACAGTGGGACAAAACCAGAAGCGAATAACTGCGTGAGTCGCGTTTCCCGGGGAAATATATTTAAAATTGCAAAATGTCAACAACGTCAAAATCGCGTCCTCTAGCAGATAGTCTGTGCAATAAACAGCCATGGTAACGGAGGCAACTACTTACCAGTGTCGCCGAAGCTGTAGAAGCGCTTGGCGAAGAACTCGTCATCTTCGAAGAGCTCGTGTTGTTTGCCGTACATGTCTTCGACGCTCTTCTTATACATCCTCAGCATGCGCCTCCTCTCGTCCACCGTCGTGTTCACATTCGACACGTCCGGCTCATGGCGTAGATCCAGCTTCATGAGGATCTCCTCTTTGATGGCCCGGATACGGGCGTGCTTCATTCGCTTGTGGTTCATGTGGTGGCCGACGAGAGGCAGTCCGGTACAGCACCTCAGAGACAGTAGGTACGACAGTGCAAACATGATGGTCAATTGCCCGATCGAAGTCATGGTCATTAACATTAATCCGGGCGAGGGTCGGTCGTCTGCTGCTGGCGATGTGGTTTCGTTATTTGCCCGGCGTTCGTTGCAACGGCGGTTGTCAGGAGCGAGGGCAGGCGGACGGCATACGTAGTAAAACTCTCCTTAGAAGAAGTGGTTACTTGTAATATGGCGGCACGGTTCGACAGCAACTACCTGTTTGGCGTCTCTTTCGCGTCGACGTATCTCTTGGAATGAAGACGCTCGATCGCCGGCGCCCGTACTTATTCACACCAATAAGAGGACGGTTCCATATAAGGGTGAGACAAGTGAGTTTGAGTGACGTTCGCCCCGCCCAGTCGTTAACGCGCGTGGCGCTAACAATAGCCGCGCGTGTGCGCCGGGGATTGCCCTCCTAAGTCGCCGCGCCTCCTGTCGAGAATGCGGAAAGGCAAAGTTCCGACAAATGTGCGCAACCAATGTGAACTTCCCGATTAGAGGTTGGTGTTTCGCGAATCATACATTAAATGGAAAGCACTTGTCAGATATGGAATTCAAGTGACACATGTTAATCATATGTACTTAGCCCATGATTTGCCAACATATCTCCGTAAATGTCGACGGTCGTACAATAGGCTAGGTTCATTCATGCAGACGCTCTAAACTAAAACACATCATATGCCGACTGTGTAGATACTGTCAACGCGAATACCGTAGAAACAGAACAGCAAACTGGGATATCATAACAGTCGTGCACTCTTGCTGTACCAACGGCTTCCCTTTGTTTGGTGGTCTGCAACTTGTTAAGTCACATAAACAATATTGTACAATCTTGTTTCAAAACTGTCACTAGGACAACTGCTTAAATGTATTGATATATATTTATACTTTGACGATGAGCTGTACAGGTATTGTCTCAACCAACCATAAACGCAACCGATGAACTAATAATTTACAAATCAGTGTTTTACCAATTTGTGTTTAGCCAGCCGCAGTGTCGTACAGCGGGACGAAGAAACCTAGTTAGTGACACAGCTTCAACGTGCCATGTTTCTACTTACACAAATATGTCTGGAAATGCACCGCGCATAACCGAAAGTAGCCGTAACTCGCCTTCGAAGATGATACCTCGACGACAGTTGTCTGTCGTGCTTTTTCGCCAAGGCATAGAAAGTTATCAAAGCAAATTTTTTGCGCAGGTGGCGCGATCAGTCTGCCCGTGGTGACAATTATATCATATGTACATTTATTAGAGAAACAACTCTTGAAATCGCATTCTTTGGTGTAGTTCGTCACATCATCAAATACGAACTGTATAACATGTGTGCCTGCAAACAACGCTTCGGATTTTGACTCAGGGAAATCATTGAGCGTGGACGTTTTCGGTCAGCAACTACAGCGCACGTGTATCTATAGCTAGGTGAACAGAGAACACTTGCAGCATTTCATTATAACATAGCCTAGACGTCGTTGACACATCGTGAGTATCGTTACGATACAGTTATGCACTTTGAAACTCAATCGTGATAACATGGCGGCCCGTCATTGCTGACGCCGGGTGCCGTGGTGACTGTAGCGCAAAGTCTCACTTCCCTCTCTTTGCGCATGCCGCTTTCATTCGCGCCAACCGGCCTCATCCTAGCCATGAGTGTTGGTTTAGCGAGGGCCTCTCTGCCGCATACCGCCGCCGCCGCCGCCGCCGCCGCCGCCGCCCGCCGCCCGCCGCCCGCCGCCCGCCGCCCGCCGCCCGCCGCCCGCCGCCCGCCGCCCGCCGCCCGCCGCCCGCCGCCTCAAATAAATAAAACTAAGGCGTTCTTGTGGCACTGGCATTTTTGGATTCTACCAACAGTTTACCAATTAATGTATTGGTCTATGTAACTACACATGTCAAACCATATAGATGTAGTTCGATTAATGTCAGAGTTATGACCATTTCCACCTTTGCAGATTTTTTATTTCAGGATGGTATTCTGCCACATATATTTTGGACATTTAAGAACTGTAGAATTTTGCATAGGCAATGTGTACCAATATATTTATATGTTCAGCAAATTTTAGATACATACCTTGAAAACTTTTCACGTTAGACGCACCTGAAAAATGTAATCTAGAACTATGTATTTGCAAGGTTTTTTCTTGCATTTGACAACAATATTTACATAGTTTTCTTACTACAGTTGGAATATGCCGTAACATCACCTAGTTGATTATTGTGTTGTAATATGATGCGCCCATCAAGAATATTTTTTTCAACATGAAGCCATTTGAACAGGGAATCCAAACATTGTGCATTACACAGGTATTGTACCATTTTTACATATACAAATAATTTGGAATTTTATCTCTATGGCCATAGCATTTTTGGCTGAAACTTCAAAGTTCTCATATATGTAGGCGTGTTACTGATCCAAATAAGATGTATTTGTGTTTTATTGTTGAAATAATTCGTTGGCTAAATTTCGCGCATAAAGACGCACCAATGGCAATGGCAGATTGTGGGAGAACTAATATAGTGTGTTACTATCTAGCATCTACAAATGATGAATAATAACCATGCCAAAATCTCAAAAAAGTTCTTGCATATATAGTTTTTGAGTTATTTTTAAGGCATTTTAAGCAGAACACGAAATCTTCATGATATCCGATAATATGTAAAATAAAAACACTTGTTTTTATGGTTGTCCAAAATTCGTGCGTCGCACAATTCCGTGGCAACGCGGTATTTCATCGTTCTGCAACTAGCGGTTGGTCATTGGGGTCACTGTTTGTGCTGAAATGGGCATTGTATCACAACAAAATGTGAGTTTATTTGCGAAAATAATAGTCGGATAGTTGCGCTAATCTTGCATATGCGAAACAAAACACAAGGCGCAGGACCCGAATTCGAAATTAGGAAACTCGAGTATATCTTTTATTTATAAAAAGACAATATAGAATGTTAAACATAACTGTTGGTCTACGTAACTACACATTGTTATTGCTCATAATTTCAGCCCATTTCAGCTGGATTTCTTTTCTAGTTGATGCCACAGGACTGATCTACAATGCGATGTCTAAATCTAAGTGTACGGTGCCGTCGATGGGTTCGTGTAGTTTTGTTTACCATGGACAGTGGGGACAGTGTGGACAGTGGGGACAGTGGGGACAGTGTGGACAGTTGGGACAGTGTGGACAGTGGGGACAGTGGGGACAGTGGGGACAGTGGAGACAGTGCGCACATAAAACTCTCTTTTCCGATGCACTAAGCCCATTTGCAGCTAAAATGGGGCAGATAATTAGTCAACAACAGTTTTATGTACAATTGCTGTTGATCTATTTTTTATTCAACCATAATTTCAACGTAATATAGACAGGGAGACCACTAACCGATTGAACTTGCGAGACCGGTGTTTTTCCCATCTCATCGACTCGGTCCCGATCGCATAAACACAAGAAGCGATGACGTAACACGCGAGATCGGGATCGGGAAGGGAGCCGAGATTGGTGCACTTGCTAAAGTTCTCTATTATTTTTCACCTTTTCTCCGATCAGCGAATCGTGATTCGTCCCCCCCTCCCCCGGCAGTCCGCTCCGCATCCTTTAAGTTTTTAGGGTTGTCATACTCCCACTGGGCCGCCGGCGAGCTGCGTGCCTCACATCAAGGCTCGTCTATCTTTGAATGGGCCAACATCGTTTACTCATTCACGAAACTATGTCGGTATAAAACAAAACCGCAGAACTTAACCGACAGAAACCGCTGCTATCGCAAAGATAGTCACCATACGCTGCGCGAGACCGTCAGATATACTGTCGGTCGAACGATTATTGTTGCGATGGCCGAGAAGGGTCATCGTTGTTGTGTGTTTAATGTTGACAACTCTATGGCGCGATGCTATCCATCAATGTAGCGATGCGATGGAGCGATACGATGGAGCGATGAAGCGATACAATGGAGCGATGAAGCGCTGAGATGGAGTGATGGCGCGATGCGATGGAGCGATGCTATAGAGATGCAGTAGTGCCGCGGCTCCATCGCATCGCGTCATCGCTCCACCGCGTCATCGCTCCACCGCGTTGCCAAATTCAATACACATCAGTGATTGCCTTTCTTGGCCATCGTAATAATCTACGCATCGTTTGACCGACAATTTCTCAGTCTCGACAGTCTCGCTGTGTCAAACCATCAAATATCGGGAGCAGTAAAAAGTTAGCGTAGTTAGTAATAGTTTCCACTCCCGAATCTCTACAGAATTCGACGTATTATCTACTCGCCATCAGCTTGGCATGTTATCGTTAATGCGGTGTGGCCAGGTCCGCCGGGATGGTCAGTCTCTGCGTGGACTGTTAGTGACTGGACGTTGGGTGGCGTCATCATGCTCACCATGTCGTGTGATATTGTAATGATATACTGTAATTGTTTTACAATCACGATACAGCTCTGTATCTTCACGCAGCATGTACAACGATTTATTTTTCGTGATAAAAATAAAGTCGGTTTGCTTTCCGGTTGATATATTTTAGAAGGTCACTCAAGTTTTCATTTTGTTTTCCTCAAGAGAAACTGAAACTCAGTGCGTTTCTATTGTCGATAACTGCAACCTGCAGTGTTTGGATGGTGTTTTGGCGAAATTGTAACATAAAGTTTATATCAGATAAATATTAAAAGGCTTCGTGGAAATTTAATTTTGAGACCAGTAATTGTTTATCGTTATATAATCTAAATAGTGTATGAAAATGTTAACTGTTTGCGAAAATAACATATATACATGTGTCTCATTACACATTATCTGACATTGTCTTATTGTATAGCCTGAACAAACGATATAACATATATGCATGTGTCTCATTATACATTATCTGACAATGTCTTATTGTATACCTTGAACAAACAATATACCACCAAAAACTGTTCGCAGTATCTTACAGTATACGTTGAACAAACAGGAGAACACATTCAACTGTTCACAATACCTTATATAGTATACTTTTGACAAAACACGAGATCTCGATACACTTTTCAAGTATCGGATTGGACAAATAAATCTCACCGCCGTCGTCAACAACAACAACAATGTAGACAACGACAACGACGGCAACAACAACAATGTAGACAACGACGACAACAACAACAATGCATCTATTTATTATCCATATGCCATACTATAGTGTAGTAGGCATATCACCAACTGAAGTATACATTGTGGTACATTGTGGTACATTGTGGTACATTGGCATAAAACGTTATGTACTCGAGGCGATGCGTTGCCGTGATGACGTCATATTTTCATAATTAGACAATTTCAAACCAAGTGACGTGAGTGTCTAATTCATAGAGATGTATATATTATCTCTACGGTCTAATTACCTAAAATCATGTCATCAACATCGCTTAAATGCAGCGTTAAGTGTCCAGTTCAGTGAACGGAGCTCTTACATACCAATACCCGACCCAACTGTAGTTACTTATCAAAGGGTAACGTAAACATCTGGGTCCAAATAGCCATTCCCACTACTGCATTTTCGGTGTAAGCGCCCTAATTTAGAACTGAAAACTCGGGTCACTTTGTTGGGTTAAACGCTTCTGGCTGCCATGTGTCTGTTCTCACACGTGCAGGGGGATACGTTTCCCAGAAACTGACTTACCAATCAGTTAGGCATATAGTCATTTGTCACGCTGAAAACAGTTGCTGCATGGTTCGACAATTGCTGTCGAAAGTCGCCGAGCTAAGAGCCTGGCGCGACGG
>BSQZ01000015.1:4810000-4815000 GCA_033239005.1 Lamellibrachia satsuma | reverse complement strand
ATATATACATACTTACTTACATGCATACATACATACATACAAACATAAACATACATACATACATACATACATACATACATACACACACAGACATACATACATACATACATACATACATACATACATACATACATACATACATACATGCACACACGCGCACACATGCACGCATAAATCGTTGTACTTACTAAACATACTTGAACCTTAGCAACACTAGTAACACTAATACACTTCTATAGCGCTTATAATACCAGTAATATTAATAAACTCCTATAGCGCCTATAACTCCAGTAATACAAATAAACGTCTATAGCGCCTATAATACCAGTAATACTAATGAACTTCTATAGTGCATATAACCCCAGTAATACTATATACGTCTATAGCGCCTATAACAACAGTACTACCAACAAACTTCTATGGCGCCTAAAATACCAGTAATACTAATAAACGTCTATAGCGCCTATAACACCAGTAATACTAACAAACTTCTATAGCGCCTATAACACCAGTAATACTAACAAACTTCTATAGCGCATATAACACTAGTAATACTAATCAACTTTTATAGCGCCTATAACACCAGTGTAATGTTATAATAAACGTCTATGGCGCTTATAACACCAGTAAGGCAGAATGATTAACCAGTAATACTAACAAACTTCTGTAGCGTCTATAACACCAGTAATACTAACAAACTTCTATAGCGCATATAACACTAGTAATACTAATTAACTTTTATAGCGCCTATAACACCAGTGTAATGTTATAATAAACGTCTATGGCGCTTATAACACCAGTAAGGCAGAATGATTAACCAGTAATACTAACAAACTTCTATAGCGCCTATAACACCAGTAATACTAACAAACTTCTATAGCTCCTATAACACCAGTAGTACTAGTAAATTTCTATAGCGCCTATAACGCCAGTAATACTAATAAACTTCTGTAGCGCCTATAACACAAGTAGTCTGGTTTGTTAAAGCCAATTTTGGGCTGAATCGTTAGTAGTCGGATAATAGCATGACAATTTGACCCTATACGTACAATTTTAAGTAGAATCCGATTAGAACCGGATCCACGTCATATATCGTGTCCTTGACCTTGACATTCAACGTCAAATGTCAATGATCGTGAATTGTTCAGTAGCTGTTTTTGTATGCATGTTGTATGTAAGCAATCATATTGAATCCTATTTAGACAGTGTATTATTGACCTTTAATGCCAAGGTCAAATGTAATTAATTGTGAACATTCAAGGTCAAACGTGAACGATAATGAAACTCACATTGTTCAGTAGCATCGCTGTTTTTGTAGGCATGCATGCTGGATGCAAATGTGATGTTGTGTTCTTGGCCGTGAATGTCAAAGTCAAATGTCAACAACCTGGAAATATCAAGATCAAATGACACTGATAGGGAAACTGTTATTCTGCAACAGAGTAACTGCCTTTGTGCATATATGCAACCTAAGTTTAAGTGCAGGTTTATTTTGTTTTACTGAAAGGCCTAATTCTACAAACTGCCATAACAAGACGTGTTTTATATTCTGCAGCCAAACACAATGGGCTTTCCCGAACTCTGTTGAAGAACAAAAGCTTGTTATGATGCTTGGAGGGCTCCACAGGAAGAAAGCCGTGTGGTCTTGATTGCGGGACATGCTAGAATGCTCCAGGTGGTCTGATCTCCTGCAGTGGCTGGTGCTGCGACCAGATTTCACGTTCAGTAACATTTGACCTTGAAATTCAAGGTGAAGGACACAAAATCTGATGTGGATCCGGTTCTAATTTAATCGCCGTGAAATTATACATATATGTTCCACTTTTCATTATTTTATCCAGCAACTAACTATAATTTCCCTTAGACACACTACTACAGTAATACTAACAAACATCTATAGCGCCTGTGACACCAGTAATAGTAACAATCGTCTATAGCGCCAATGACAGCAGCAATACTAATAAACTTCCATAGCGCCTATGGCACTAGTAATGCTAATAAACTTCTATAGGGCTTATGACACCAGTAATATTAATAAACTTCTATAGCGCCAATGACAACAGTAATACCAATATACATCTATAGCGCCTATGACACCAGTAATACTAACAAACGTCTAAAGCGCTTATGACATCAGTAATACTAATAAACTTCTATAGCGCCTACGACACCAGTAATACTAGTAAACCTGTGTAGCGCATAAGACACCAGTAATACTAATAAACTTCTATAGCGCCTATGACTCCAGTAATACTAATAAACTTCTATAGCGCCTATGACATATGTAGTACTAAGAAACGTCTATAGCGCCAATGACAACAGTAATACTAATAAACTTCTATAGCGCCTATGACACCAGTAATACTAATAAACTGTTACGTGCAAAAGTCATCATCAGAACAAGGGTCCGAAGTTTTAAGGGGAGATACAATTTGAAATAAATATATCTTGAATTTTTACCTATAAGGTAGCAAAAGTTTCAGATGATTTAAAAATCATGGTGAGTCCATTCCTGACAAAAAAAGCACGTTTGTCCAAGCTAAGGCCAGTTTTAGGAACAACAATTATCTCCGCAACGCGATTGTGTGGCTCTGTCAATGCATAACGTGTAATATATTTTTTCATACCTTATTTTATCCTCAAACAATGCTACTAATGTAGGGGATGACGCATAGGTTTGACTGTCCTTTCCAACGTGACACCGAAATTAATGTCTGCCAGTTACACTAAACAACCTTACACCAACACTCACAACGAAGACCATTGTCTGGGCACACTCATGTTAGCACTGATTGCACAGTCTAACAAATTGATATGGATGCATCATACCACTTCGTGAGTACTCTACTAATGTACGTTCTCGTATTAACAATTGTACTACTCGGGTCAGGCAGATGCAAGGACATTGCAGGCAGAAGGATTAATCGGTGTCACTGCAGTGCAAAGCAACCAATCCTGCTCGCACTAAAGGGTACATTGGTTTGGTAATTGTGAGATAATATCCACACAACAGTTTCGAACGGTGATGACCCACACTGAAAGGACACGAATAAAGAAATTAGGTATTTGCAATAACTGCACGTGGTAGATACGACATCATTGCAATCAGTGATGTGTGATTGTGCGCAATCTAAAACTTATCGTTGACGTGAATGTTGTGTTTTAATGTTACCTGACATTGATACGTTTATGAGTATTCGTTTCTACTCAATGCATCGGCATGATTACACACTGTTTTATATATATATATATATATATATATATATATATATATATATATATATATATATATATATATATATATATATATATATATATATATATATATATATATATATATATATATATATATATATATATATATATATATATATATATATATATATATATATATATATATCACTCAGGAATTTCATGAAATGACTGGAAATAAGGCACTGTTATTACACAGTTTCATTTGGTGACCATTTCAGTCATACTGTGTAATAACAATCTGTGTACTGTTGTCATTATATATTGTTCCAATGTTAACTGTGTATTAATGTCAGCTTTCATAATTCTTCAGACATTCACGTTACTCAAGTAGATAATCAAAGTGAATAAATATTTGCTATATATTTGCAAACAGCAACATTTTGCTAATAATTTATCCCTCTCTGGGTGCAAGATTCTAACCCTCCACCTTACACTTTGATTGACAGCAATCTCACTAGTGTTCTCTGATTTGATGGACAGGTAATGGATGACCCAACCATTCTCCAACTGGGAATGCTAATTGCCTAACAATGGTGACTATCTTAATTGGCTATTGTGCATTGCGTCTCCCTATAAAAAGAACACAATCAGTAGGTGTTAATCACTTGTCTCTTGGCATAGCTATCACAGTGGCACAGGATAATTACGAAGTACAATTTAAGGAAGAACTTTACAAAAGGTTTCAAATATGTCAAAAATATATAATTCCCAAAGTGGAATATTTCAGTACTACAGAACAACTCAAGCTTGCAGCAACTGATGAATCTTCGAAGACACGCCTTAGATACTACATATTCAGCAAGGATCAATTTTTATTTGTAGTTTCATATGCTGAACATTGTTTCTTGATTTTAAGTGTGATAAATTTACCAGACATTTCACAATTTGAGGGGTAGATAATAATCCATTTAATCAATGCAAATATTTCAACCTATAATAAAAGAAGTATGGGTGGAAAGATAAAGTTAAATAATCTTCCAAATGTGCCATAGCTAACATATAATTATGCAGTAATGACATCGTACCATAATTTTGTCATATAAATTACTCCGAAGCCCCACATGCAATTTTGGTGGCTTGCAAAACATAATGTGGTTTCATTTTTATTTGGTAATGGTGAAATATTACACCTTCATTCATTGATCTGCACATTGAAGCCACATAGCTAATTCCCTTTAAAGGTTTTCTCAGTAAGAAGCCTCGAGTTAATATCCACCACAGTTGTATTGGATACCAATTCAAGCCTTAATCCTTTCTCTGTTAAATTCGTCCTCTCTTTATGTAAGCCAGGAAGTTCACAATGAAAGTGTCTTTCTTCAGTTATTCATGAATTGCACTAGTGAACACAAATGAAAGCCGTCAATACTGTCTCACAAAAGTCAAGAAGTCCTTTCATGATTTGTCACATTAAGCCGTGCAAACAAATTAATTTAAAAGGGAAATTAAACCAATGGCTAAGTTTATTATAAAAGACACATTGATTAGCATCATGATTATGAGTATATTACAATTACAAAATATTACAATATATATATTTTTTATTTATTCTCACCATTTTGGCTTAGGTAGTTTATAATTAAAATTGGATAATAGTTTAAATTTGCTCTTATGTTTCGCAGGTATCAAATTGGTCAATGCAGTGACTTCGAGAAGTTGATATAGAAACGACATACACAGCGATGCACACTGAAAACAGAAGTGATATAGGATAAAATGTCCTGAACCTCTTAAATTAATAGGAAACA
>BSQZ01000015.1:4780000-4807500 GCA_033239005.1 Lamellibrachia satsuma | reverse complement strand
GTACGTTCAATCAAGTTTTCGAAAAGCAATCAGTCTCGAGTCTGCGAAATGGCACACAAGAAAACAAGGAGGAGGATTCATAAAGCGTAAAGTGCACACAGGAAAAATTTGTTACGAACAGTGAAAAGAGCACATTTGTGGACTATAACACTAGTGCCGCGCAGCAGGGTTTAATTTCTAGCTGCTAGCTGGCAGCATGTGCACACGTCACTGATGGGAGGACCCCCGGTGTTAGAAGACAGAATCGAGTCGTTTAGACGACAAAATGACATTTGACAAAAACATTAATGCAGGTGTGTAAACAAACATCGAATTATACAGTATTTATTAATACCGATTCGTAATTTTTTGCATAGTGTGGAATCGCTTTTAGCATTGGTTTCAATGAGAAAAACCAAAGGTAGTTTTACATAGTTTACTTCGGAAATGCGTTAGATGTCTTATTGTTTTAATAAAATAACTTTACGCACCATTTCGGTTCGCATCTTCAGTAACGGAATGCAAATTGTGTCGATGTTGACACTGGCGTGATGTTGACACCGGCGTGATGTTGACACCGGCGTGATGTTGACACCGGCGTGATGTTGACACTGGCGTGATGTTGACACTGGCGTGATGTGTTACTAAAAAGACCCAACAAACCTCGACAATGAATAGTTTTCAGGATACACTGAAGCACTATAGAGTATTGCTTACATACTACAATATTATTATAGATTATCACTCACTACGTTGACTATACAGTTGTTTAATACGGCGCCATAGACATTACTGTGCTAATACAACAATTGAAAGTGTCTATATAAAATAAACGTGTACGAATGGGTACTTAATTCGTTCCTTTATAGTTATAGTCCGTTTGATGAACTGCCATTAGTTAACAAGTGTATACGCATTCAACGGAGGTTTGCGATTTTAGGTTTATTCTAACACCGTGCCCGACAAATGTGTTTTAATGAGCCACACTTTGCTCAGTTAATTTGATCGTTATCTATTTATTTTGAATGTTTTGACTCGAATATACTGTTTACATTGCACGATGAACGGAAATGTCGATATTCATACAGAATAACGTAATGTTAATATATATATATATATATATATATATATATATATATATATATATATATATATATATATATATATATATATATATATATATATATATATATTATTATTATTATTATTTCATTTTCATAGTTGGTTGTAGTTTGACGTCATAATGACTAACTGGGAGGAACTCCTAAACAATAAAATTGCTTCTTTGAAATATAGCTTCGACATCTGTCCTCCAAAATAATATAATTGTTGGATTTTAAGTCAATGATGTGAATTATTAAGTGTTTATTTCTGCGAAACCATTGTTTTTGCCTTGACTATCAGTTCATTTCAAACATGTTATCAAGTTAATGGAACCAAAATATCACCTACGGTTTAATGGGTGCATGGTATTTCATTCAACATACAAGGCTCGGAGTCGCTCGGAGTCTTAGTTTATTCGGTCACATGTTAAGGTCAGTGTCAAATGTGTTGCAGGAACATTGCTTCTTGTGAATATTTTACTAAAATGTTGATATCGTTTGCTTTTATCACAATTAAAAAAATTTTGAATTTGAATTAAAAAAAGTGTTGGGAATATCATAGTTTACGTTTAAGTGTTTCATCTGTCATTCGTGTTTGTTTTATACGCAACAACGCGCCTTAATTACAGTCTACTGAACAGTACGAGGGAAGTGATAGGTAAGTACTGAATTTATTTTACGATTTACTTTACTATGCGCATTCATTAATTACTGCTACCACGTGTTGTGATTATATTATGAAGGCAGTTCACGAAGCCGTAAAACACGTGTACAATCATCTGGAATGGAAAACACAGTCAGACCTCTATATTAAATTAAGTCGTGTTTATTTTTGTGTGATAGAGAACACGACCATTTTTCCGATTTGGGAAGCCTCGTTTTTTAACCTTTCATAGTTTTACCCATGGGATCTTCAGGAATCTAGGACAATCGTGTTGAAATTGATCAATATGCACTACTCACTACGAATAATCATATCATGACTGTACCCAATGAATTGTACACATTGAACTACTTCTAGAAAGTTATTCTCGATGAGTATTGCACTTTGAACAATATGCCATGGAAATGGTTCCCGTGAACACGCGCCGTATGATCCATAGACATATCGACCAGGCAGGGATAAAAACAGCAATACAAACTGTATCATTCTATACATACAGTACACACTGACCAATTACCCGATGAGTGAATTACCCTGACAAGCATACCTGACGACCGTGGCATATAGTGCGGCGAGGAATGGCGTCTATGTGCTATATTCGTCCGTGCCGAAACAACTTGCAGAGACAAAAAAAATATTCACGGGTGTCGATTCGAAACACTTCCCCTGTCGAATTAACACTTGGTTCATGTTAATGATGTGCACTTGAGTGCAACGCAATTCCGGCACTGGAATGTCGTAATAGGGAGTGAAACTACAAAACGACTCGCTATGACGTCAGATATTTTCTACAGCGTGTTTCAGTACAATAAAACTATCTCCACCCATATCCGCCACCACGGGTTTAACGCCATGCACGTGTGCAGAAATCGCGCCTACGCAATCATGCATGCGTGGCGTGCGGTGCGAGATGAAAGATCATAGTTTAATGAATGCGCCCAATCTACGCCATATAATAACACATTATAAATAATAATATTAATAATAACGATGACGCTGATGATGATGATGAGGATGATGATGATAATACTAATATTAATAATAATGATGCTAATGATAATAATGATAATGCCGATAACACTGATAATAACAATAATATTAATAATAATAATAATAATAATAATAATTATAATTAATATAAATATAATAATAATAATTAATATCTACATCGCCTACATCCCCGGGAACCAGAGCTGAGAGGCGCAACAAACCAGAATCATTAAGCATTATAACATGTTACGTCCATATATAGATATGTGAACATATCAAACATTACGGCGTTTTACCGTTCCTTTCTACAGTACTTTACTTCAGGCATGTCATTTGCGTGTTTCTTACTGATTGAATATCGCATGATAAACTTATTCATCAGTTACTGTTTGTCAAACATTAACAACGCACACATTCTCATGGCAGTATGTACGCAGTGCGTAGTCACAATATTGAGCATTCGGAGAGAGTTGCGAGGCAACGTGCTGTGCACCGAGACTCCGCGGACAGCAACACCGTTGTGTTCTGTCGTCACTTCGCTATTTCGGTTAGGACCACTGAACTATATATAAACCGTAGATATCATCGAGGCGACGTTACTTGCATGGATTACTTGCCTGGATATTTGGGTTCTAATTCAGTAATAATTGTAATAAGTATTGTTTGCCTTATAGACTTACGCCATTGCATAACTGGAAATGTTGCTCCCATACGAACTGATTGATAACCTATGCCACGCAGATCAGTATTATTCGTTTTTTTGTATTGACCTCATCTGACAAGTGTTATTGTTTCAGAAAAATTACTATATATATATATGTGTGTGTGTATATATATATATATATATATATATATATATATATATATTACTTGGCCCCATGACTAGATGGCATCCCCATTGAAGTGTGGCGACTACCCAAGTTAAGGACATATTTATTTATCATTCTGCAAAGAAACATACTTAGGGAATAGACCACCGGAATGGGGGTTCTCGGGTAACGTACTTAGGGAATAGACCACCGGAATAGGGGCTCTCGGGTAACGTACTTAGGGGATAGACCACCGGAATGGGGGCTCTCGGGTAACGTACTTAGGGAATAGACCACCGAAATAGGGACTCTCGGGTAACGTACTTAGGGAATAGACCACCGGAATGGGGGCTCTCGGCTAACGTACTTAGGGAATAGACCACCGGAATGGAGGCTCTCGGGTAACATACTTAGGGAATAGACCACCGACTTGACTCTACCTGAGACCTGACTCTTCCTGAAAACTATCGTGGAATAAGTCCAACACAAACTGCTGCAAAGGTGACAATCAACCCCTGCTTAACATAATTCGCCCTGAGTTAGAAAAGATCTAATTCCCCAACCAGAACGGATTAAAACCCCTATACGTCTACATCTTCACATTTTCTTGCTCTTAGACGCATCATCGAGGAAATGAGAAACCACAAAAAAAGAGGCTGCCATTATTTTCATCGACAAGAAAGCCTTTGACTCAGTAGATAGAAACAAACTGTTCCTGATTCTTTATGCGAAAGGCATCCCAGAGAAGATCGTCAAAGCCATATGATGTATGAAAACACCTTTGCAGTTGTACTCACTCCCGAGGGGGAAATTACGTATTTCAATATTAACACAGGAGTTCTCCAAGGAGACCTTCTCGCCCCATGCCTGTTCATCATAGTCTTGGACTACGCTCTTGGAACTGCGATTGATGACTGTGAACTAACTCTCCCCAGACGCCGAAGCACCAGACATCCAGACTGTCATCTCTCTGATCTGGATTATGCTGATGACATCACTCTGTTCGCTGACACGATACAAGAAGCAGAACTTACATTTAATAAAGTGGAAAGTGCTTCGAAATGTTCTGAACTATTTCTCAATCCAAGCAAAACAAAATACATCCATATCAACCCATTAGCTAATGATAGTGTACACTGGTCAGATTTGAGTAAAATGGAGAAAGTAGAGGATTTTAAATATCTCGAATCCTACGCAAAATCACAATATAACATCGAGTGTAGAAAAGCCCAGGCACGGGCAGCAGTTCACGCACTTGACAAAGTTTTTAGATCGCCCATGAAGACTCATCAAACTGACGATTTTCAGGACGACGGTCGAACCGATACTGCTATATGGATGCGATTCATGGTCACTAACACAGACAGTAGAACATGCACTGGATGGCACCTATGCAAGAATGCTACAGAAAACTCTAAACATGTCATGGCGTAATCACATGACCATCCAAGAACTGTATGTCTCCCTCACACGGATCACCAGCATCGTGAAACAACGACGTCTTCATCTGGCAGGTCATGTGATGCGCCATGACGAAGTAGCCTGTTCTGGAAGCCCGATGGCCCTCGGAGAAGAGGTCGACAAACAACAACTCTGCAAAATATCACAGAGAAAGACACGAACCTCAGCTAGACAAATGTACTAACTGCAATGAAGAACCAAAACCACTGGAAGGAAATCATCATGTCACCACATTAAGTGGATGACATAAGAAGAAGATATATTATATATATATATATATATATATATATATATATATATATATATATATATATATATATATATATATATATATATATATATATATATATATATATATATATATAAAATATTATATATATTCGAATGTGTGTTCGTGCATGCGTTAGTGTGTATATTAGTACGTAAGTACGTAAGTATTGTTTTTACATTTTTATTTCATCGACCATACTAACTATAATCACATGTTACTTCTTGACACAGGAACATGTGCAAAGTTCCGTGCACGGCAGACCAGCTTTACAGCACGTGCAACGCGCTGCACATGGCCTTCCGCTTGTGCATCGACATCGCAGAAGCTCCGGGCACGTCTTTGTAGCTTCAGTGTTGTAGCTTCGTGTTGTAGCTTCGTGTTGCAACAATACATCCTCTGTTAGTGGCAGACGATCGAAGGCGCAGTTTTTCTTCGTGAAGAGTTCTCGTCTTGCCTCGTTAACAGATGTTGCTGCACGTCGCATTCTATTGATGTGCGCGTCTTTCAGAAAGGAATCAGCCGTTCCCCTGGTCGCAACACCAGCCACTGCTGAGATCAGACCACCCGGTGCATTCTAGAAAATCCCGCAATCAAGACCACACTGCTTTCTTCGTGTGGGGCCCTCGAAGCATCATAACAAGCTTTTGTTCTTCAACAGAGTTCGGGAAAGCCCATTGTGTTTGGCTGCAGAATATAAGACACGTCTTGTTATGGCAGTTTGTAGTAGGCCTCAGTAAAACAAAATAAAACTGCACTTAAACTTAGGTTGCATATATGCACAAAGGCAGTTGCTCTGTTGAAGAATAACAGTTTTCCTATCAATATCATTTGATCTTGACATTTCCAGGTTGTTGACATTTGACTTTGACATTATTGGCCAAGAACACAACATCACATTTGCATCCAGCATGCATGCGTACAAAAACAGCGATGCTACTGAACTACTGAAAAATTCCCGATCATTGACATTTGACGTTGAATGTCAAGGTCAAGGACACGACATACGACGTGGATCCGGTTCTAATCGGATTCTACTTAAAATTAACGTATAGGGTCAAATTGTCATGCTTTTATCCGACTAGTAACGATTCAGCCCAAAATATTGGCTTTAACAAACCAGACTACTTGTGTAAATATGTTGAACAGAACACAATTATTACACATCATGCGGTAGTTTACGTCTCTACACGACACATATAAATGATGTTCATTGCGTGGTGTTTGCCCACGAAGCACGTCGTTGTGTTAACAATATGGACAACCGCTCCAGGAGTCCGCATAGCGCTTCAGATTTACCCCCTGTAGCGCATCGTTCACTTCTGCAGACAGAGCTACTAGACAGAAAGAACTCTGTTTTAGTGTCCTATTTGAAATGCGCATATTTTCCATTCCTTCATTCTGGGCGATTAGATTGTATCCCGACGGTTGCGCCCCGTCTTTGTGATACAACATGGCGGCCGCGGGCTTGGGTTCCAAACCGGTTTCCTTTCGGGCAGGATCGAAGAGATCGTGGCTTTCGACGCTTCAGATGAATATGAAAATCAAAATTGATAAATATCTCAAAAATGTGGGTTGCATATGATGAAAATTATTGGACTCTCGTTAAATCAATGCTTCCTTGTCCACTTGCCATCTCGGTTTTGTTCCTGTTTTGGATGGTATTATTGTCAAATCTTGACTGATGGTTACACATTACTGCTGTATTTCTTTTGTAGTTCACGCATGTGATTATGTCTTAAAACATACAGCTGCCTCTCCTGTCACCGTAATGAAACATATATTTAATAAAATCTTGCAATTTCGTGCTCTAGAAAATCGACTGGAAGATATTCCTGTCATTATGTGCTGACCTGTTGTCAAACTACCAACACGAATATAAGTCTGGTCAGAGCATATATGTACAGTCATCAAGTAAAACCATTTCTGGTTCAAAAGCTATTCTTTCGTATGCAAAAAATCCTGGAAAAGACGTAGTGTCCCAGAAGTGTTATTTGTTTCGCATGGAAAAAGGCAATGTTTTATTTATTTACAATCTAGACTAAACATCCTGTCTATCGTCCCAAAAATACTAGTTCTTTATCTAACACCGAACCGAACCGAAGTGGGAAGAAATAATTCTCCTCGTGTCGGGACCGTGTCCGTGAGGCAAACTATCGTCGGAATCAGCGGCGGTGTGCGCGGCGTTGAGAAGTCTACCAGAGCCCGGGTGGAGGTGCTGACGGCCGGGCGTCACGCTATAGGAATGCGACCGTCAATGCCCACCGTCGCTCGCCCACTGGGCCATGCCGCGCGCTGCTGCTAACTTCCTTGGCCGTCAAATCAATAACTGACACCACTGTTGAAAACGTTCTAAACAAACAGTTGACACGAGCCTGCTCAGCAGCGTGATTAGTGCATGTGCAAGAACGCGGTTGAGACAGCCGACAAGGACACACTACGTGGTAGCAAGGGTCGGGATTCCGGAGGGGCTTAATTACAGCCCACCGCGAAGACATCCCCAGGACTGGTGAATGGCCCCCAACCAGCATTGGAATTCGGCCTTTTTCTTCCCACCCCTAGTGGGTGAATACGACGGCAACCCCTCCTACGATTAATTCCATATTCGGTGACTACACCTGTTTTTATTAGTGAAAACCGCCTATGCTCATCCGGGATCGAGGAAGAAGCCAGGAAATTACAGACCAGTGAGTTTAACATCAGTTGTATGTAAATTAGTCGAAACATTAATTAGAGACCACATGGTGGAATTCCTTGTGAAACATAAATTAATAAATACATCTCAACATGGGTTCCTAAAAGCAAGGTCATGTCTAACCAATCTCTTATGTTTTTTGGAAGAAATTACAAAGTGGGTAGATGACGGGTCACCAGTGGGTGTTGTCTACTTAGATTTTCAGAAAGCTTTCGATAAAGTGCCACATCAAAGATTTTTACTTAAACTAAAAGCCCATGGTATAGGTAATGATGTAATCAACTTGATAGAAGAGTGGCTTACACACAGAAGACAGAGAGTAATAGTAGATGGTGAGATTTCAAACTGGAAATCTGTTTTGAGTGGGGTACCACAGGGATCAGTATTAGGCCCTATACTCTTTTTAATATATATATATATATATATATATATATATATATATATATATATATATATATATATATATATATATATATATATATATATATATATATATATATATATATATATATATATATATATATATATATATATATATATATATATAATATAAAGATTTGGAGGAAGACATATCTAGCAAAGTACTCAAATTTGCAGATGACACAAAAGTATTCAGAAAGGTTACTAATGATACAGATAAACAAAGTTTACAGGATGATCTAGAAAAATTAGTTAAATGGTCAGAAAAATGGCAAATGTTATTCAATTTTGGGAAGTGTAAACGTATACACATAGGACATGGAAATATGGACGAGGAATATAAAATGGGGAATGCTGTACTAGGTAGAACCATAAAAGAAAAGGACTTAGGAGTAACATTTAGTGCTGACATGAAAGTTTCAGAGCAATGTGAGATTGCTGCTTCGAAAGGAAATCAAATTCTATGGCGAATTAGGAGAACTGTCACGTATAAGGAGAAACATCTAATTGTACCCCTGTACAAAGCAATAGTTAGACCACATTTGGAATATTGTATTCAAGCATGGAGGCCATGTCGTAAAAAAAGACATAGACAAGCTAGAAAGAATACAACGAAGAGCAACTAAAATGATTCCAGAATTGAGAGACTTTAGTTACGAAAGTCGCTTATTACAATGTGGTTTGACAACACTGGAGACCAGGAGACTAAGAGGAGACCAGATAGAAGTGTTTAAAATAGTGAACGATTATGAGGATGTTGATAGGAATATGTTCTTCAAACTTAAAGAAGGCAGTAGAACCAGAGGACACAAAGCAGTATTAGTTAAGGAGCAGTGTAGGTTGGACATGAGAAAGTACTCTTTCTCACAGAGGGTGATAAATGAATGGAACAAACTGCCAAATGATTGTGTTAATGCTAGTAGTGTGAATATGTTTAAAAATATAATTGACAGATACCTGATAAGGGCGGGCTACACATAGATGAGAAAATTGTTGGACTCTCAATAAACCAATGGCTTCCTTGTCCACTTGCCATCTGGAACTTGTTGTTCGAGATGGCAATCTTGTTAAATCTTGTTAAATCTTGACTACGCATGGTTCTTGCATTACAAAGAAGCGCACGTCAAATTCCGCATAATATTTTTAAAGGCCCTATCCATGATGGAATTTCCTGTACTGTGTTGTAAGCTAAACCCTTAGCAAAACGCCAGTTACACTATATGACGGACCACTCCAACAACGGCAAGAGGTGCCAGTAGGCAGAATGCTCGGTGATCTTCAAACCCAGGGGCCACATCATTATTTAATTAAGACCACTTCGTACTAAAATCGAATTTTTATTAATCCAATTATTTCAAACTAATACTAAACACCGGACTGGCCATTCAGAATTAATGCCACTTTTGGTTAGTCTCCTGCGTGTTCTTATCTCCGCGGTTTCACTGTATTCATATTGCGCTCCGGGGCTGTAAAGTTTTGTATGTCAATAAAGCCAACTCGGAAATCAAGACAATTCTGTCCTGTCATGACAAATGGAAGCAAGTGTCATTTTTATTTCTGCCATTTGTTTCCTTCTGTCGTTGCATAACTGGCTGTATTTGTCACATAACTGGCTGTATTTGTCACATACGCCCATTTCCACTGCAATTCCGGTGACGTTGCCTATGCTATTATCATACAGCAACTGTAGAGGATAGGCCGTGGTTCTTTGAAAAAAAATTCTGCAACAATATAAAAATTGGCTGAAATGTAACTTGCTTCCTTTTGTCATGGTATAGGGCAGAATTGTCTTAGTCCATTGGGCGGTGCTTTTGTGACGTTCCACTGCGACGTCAGTAAATAGTGTTTCATTCATTCATTCGTATCCTCTTGCGAGAGATGGAGAGATGGAGTCCATAGTAGGTTACACATTTACCCCCTGTGTTGGATAGTTTACTTCCCCTTGCATATTTAGTTAGCAAGTTTCGAAATGGCAGCAGGAGGTTGCGAACCCCTCGACCGAACGTCGAACCCTCTACCACCTAGGCCACCGTACCCCATAGTTATGGTAGCGAATGTGTGCATATAACCATAATACATCATTCCGGCATTTATAATACTGACATTTCCCTACTCCGCCTCGCATAGTTGTCCCACTATTTTCCAATGCGTCTGTAGCAAGCGCCGAGTACGGCCTCGGGCCCGCGGCGCACCAGGTTCTCGCTCGAAATAAACACGACCGCCCGAATATTTCCGTGGTGCGATAATGATGCCAACTAGTTCTACGTTTAACTCGAGTCGGCCGATTATCGCCTGTCGTCCTAGAACAAGCAGGAAGTGTTCCGCGCGGGAACAAGTGGCGGCGGCTATTTCAGCCTACATACGTCACCCGACGACCATGCCTATCACACCACACCAATGCGGATACGGATGACGATATAGTTAGCCTAGAAAGTCCGTGGGTATATCCCCAACAATATCGGTGGTTATCGTTTGCTGATGCAATACAACACATTTAAAGGCCGTTTCCGCTGTCGATTTCTCCTCATCTCGTTTCAGACTCAACATTTAACTTACCTACTACGACATGATTTTGTGCATATGTGTTTGTTTTGTGTTTGTTTTGTGTTTGTTTCGACGGAATCATCGGATAAATTCGGCGGAAAATGGCAAAAGTTGCTCCGTCTCTATAAACATTATGCTAAAACATTCACACACTACATAATTATAAACATCAACGAACATAATTCGCAGTGGGCTAAATCAATCATGGAAGGAGGTTTAAAATGAAATGAACGCTATGGGATATTACCATTTAAGCAGTTCCAAATTAAGTGTACACAATTTGTTTACCTTTCGCCAAAATCATAATGGCCAGAATTAAGACAAATGCAAAGAAAGTACAGTGTGCAGGCACTATGTTCATACTGGTTGCTGCTTCCGTGCGTAAGTTACAGTTAAACTACGTAACGAAAACTGGCATCGTGTCAAGATAACCACAGCATCCGAACTTCAGCCACTTTGTATAATTATTTTTATTCATCGCCAAATCATGTATTTTCGAAAATGCTAAGATCACATTTTGCATGCATATTATGTTTAACCAACCGACAGGTTATAAATACTAATTAAGGTGTTACTGTTGCCGGGTGTTCATTGCTAAACTGTTGTTGCTAGTCGCGCGTTTGTGCGAGTCGGGGCAGAGCACATTGCCCAACATTTGTTGACGTGATTGGATTTACGAGTTGATTCAACAACTGTTGCGCCGGCGAAATATAAACGCGACTTGAGTTTTGTTGAGTTGCGGATCAGAGTACATCGCACGACTTATCCATTTGAATAAACAAATAAACACACGACTCGGAACAAAAGTTTAGAAATGTACGCCTCACGAAAGTCCCGCAAAACAATCGTTCAGTTAACCAATGAAAATCATAACACGTTTCCTATTATGTGCCCCACATTCCGCCTCTAGTGATCCTGAGGTATGTCGACGATGGGCCCCGTCGACGGTGGTCGCTCGCAGGTACAGCTTAGTTCACGTCGTACGTCACCGTGTACGTAACGAGCGATCACGAGGAATGCCGGCTCTGCGCACTGATGGGCCGTTGTCGCATAAAAATTGTACTCGCGTGAAATATTGACTCCCGGTAAATGTTTACCAATGACATATTGACTTCATAGTGCATAAATCATACAGTACAATTTGGACTATCTCCAAGAAATATTATCTACATACTCGTTAAGAAATATTATCTACATACTCGTAAAGCAGTATTAATGTGTCTTACAGTAAAAATAACATTAGTACACATTTCGTACACACAAATGCTGGCCAGATAGCACTGGTTTTAAAATTGCTGTTTTCCTACCTGTTTTCTTAAGATATTTAGTTGAATTCAAACGGAATTAGTTAATAATGGAGTAAAGCATTCTTATTTCGCAATCATGTATCCTGAGTGCTATTCGTTTCGATGTCTGGTTAAAAATAACAGTGTGAAACTGCAGTGAAGCACCGTATCAAAATCGCTGGCAGTTTATTCGTATGACATGAACCCGCAAGCAAATTGATGATCTGGCCCCGTCATTCGCTCCTGGACTAGGTGTCGACTGTCTAGCAAGACAGTATTAATGCAGCGCGTCTCACGGCTGTCCGCCGTACACTGTACTTAACTGGGCCTGGGCCAATGTCCTCCTTTCCTTGATAATGCCTCCTCTATCAGTGGTTCCCGTCGACGCCAACGCCTGGTGGATGCCGCAGCAATGGTCGTCTTTGAGTTAACTGGCCAGTGTAGCCACTGATGTAACTGTGAGGGTTTTTCGTCTCTGTGCAGTATGTGTTCGAGTCTCCAACATACAACGTTTTGTTGATGTACATTGGTTTATATGTTCACAGTGTCTGGAATATGAAATGTGTTTCGTTCATTTTAGAATCGAAACGTCGGCGGAACACACGAACATAAATTACCGCATTAGTCCCGATTGGTTTACGCAAAAAAAAACTGGACGTAGGCAATATAAATCCAGACAGATTGTGTCATTGGTTGATGCTGTAAGTGGGTCAAAGTTCAATTTCATGTTTGTTCGTGTGGATCCACCGGGTCGACAATAAAACATCCATAGTGGTCCACAGGGATGAGTCAGCCTGCGGCGGGCAAATCGTCTATGTCGTAAACCGAGCGGAATCTGTTTGTCAATACCACCGTGTTTTCCTTTCGCAATCCTACAGGGAAGCCGATGAACATCAAACGGAGGCCGAGCGCGCTCGTGGCGTGTTCCACGAGCCAGACGGAAACATTTCGACTCGCTGCGCTGCTGTTCCGTTTGGCGCGATCGTTACGATGTGTAATAAAGGTTATGACTCCGCTACGCGCAGTTAGGCCAATAATGCGCCTTGTATATCAGGTATCTCGTTGCAAGCACGGAGGCATTCCGTGAGTCAGCGACCACAACGCATCGCTGGAACGCCGATAAATAATCGGCTCTATTTGCCTCTCATTGAGCGCTTCTCGGCTTATTTACAACCACAACACCGATGACCAAATAGTGCGGTGCGATACCATAAACATTCTACAGGTGGCCATCTTCTAGGACGTCCTGTCGGAAGGAAAAAAGTAGGCATTCGTCTGTCGCTTGAAAACACAGAGCGCAGAATTGTTTTGACTGGCACTTTTCCTTCGGGTCTGTGGAAACAAATATTGACCCCCCCCCCAACATATTGTTACGTCGCTCTTTGTCCCGGAAGTCCGGGTGAGACTGACATCGATAGTAGGCCTAATTTTTTTGTTTCCTTCTCCTACCATCACTCGACCCATTTCACTTCCGTCTGCACTCCCACCCCATCTCTCGCGCTCCTTCTCCACCCCACCCACTCCCACCCCATCTCTTGTGCTCCTGCTCCACCCCTCCCACTCCCACCCCATCTCTCGCGCTCCTTCTCCACCTCCCCCCACACACTCCCATCCCATCTCTCGCGCTCCTTCTCGACTCCCCTCCCACTGTCACCCCATCTATCGCGCTCCTTCTCCACCCCTCCCGCCCCTCTCTCACGCCCCTTTTCCACTCCTCTCCCACCTCCACTCCATTTATAGCGCTCCTTCTCCACTCCCCTCCAAATCCCGCCAAATGTTTCTTCACACAGTCCTCTCATCTCATTGGCGGTCTTCTTCTTCTACTTCGACGCTCCATTCTAAGCGCATCCGCTCTCTTCGTTAACCTTCCGCTTCCGTCGTTCCACACGCCCGGCCCACATTAACTGATTCCTCATCAACGTCCTCCTGAATTGTTCTTTCTCGCCAACCTCCTCCCTCTATTCGTTGCTTGTTTACTCTTTCAATTCCTGCGTATATTCGACCGTTTAAATTCAATACAGATTCCATTCTAGTAATATTTATCAGTCAAATGTATAAGTCAAACAAAATTTATGGTATCGATGAATATTAATTATAAACCATGATGATTCTGCGGTTTCCATGACATCAACTAGTTGCTGCAGATAATACTTTACATCTAGCAAGATCTGCGTGTAAAAGCGGTGTCATTTGATGTGTTTCCAGTACACTGGTTGGGGCGGGGGCGCAGTTGACCTTACGTCACAACGGTGACGACAATAACAACATTAGAAATATTCTTAAAACGGCAAACAACTGAATGATACTTGCCGGATTAATGACGTCAAAGCAGTAGAGAAGTGTGAACAATCCCTCAGAGAATTGCGTAGTCTTCGACATTTCTGATGTGTTTCCAGTACACTGGTTGGGGCGGGGGCGCAGTTGACCTTACGTCACAACGGTGACGACAATAACAACATTAGAGATATTCTTAAAACGGCAAACAACTGAATGATACTTGCCGGATTAATGACGTCAAAGCAGTAGAGAAGTGTGAACAATCCCTCAGAGAAATGCGTAGTCTTCGACATTTCTTGTACGTGTATAGATCCTGCACATCACAGCTTGCACATCACAGCTTGCACATCACAGTTTGTGTGTGTGATAATTGCTAGTATAATTCACACTAGTGTTTAAACTAGAACCGTTTCCTCTTGTTTTCAGGGAAACAAACATCAATAATGTCCTTATTAACTTCATCTGTTGAAAGGCTCCAACATTATATTGCCATATTTTCTTCTTCGGTAAGTTATTTAAAAGTACATTTGCTAAACATGTTCTCATCGCACTTTATTTGTTTTTGTGGATGTTCGCTCTTGCATTTGTTTTGTGTATATTCCTTTACTTTACTTTTTACATTATCGTGGATTCTATTTGCAGTTCGCGATGAACACACAACGAGAAAATGTGAACCTAATTTAAGATCATATAATTAACACGTGCCTCGAACGGCCTCGTGTGCAGCAAATATATTCATAACAATTACGAAAGTCATAACAAGCGGAACATTTCGCAAAAAAACGGGAAAGTGGGAAAGCGCTAGCGATGGGCAACAGCGACATTTCCCATTGACATGCGGTTTACTCGCAACATATCACATATTTCGCCATACAGAAGCACAGTTCGTGTTTTAGGTACAAAAACACGTACGCGGGAGATTGTCCGGTCTGTTTCCAATCGAAACACCCGTATGAAAAGTTGCATGCTTTGCCGTAATTACGTCACAATTATCCATTCGAACCTGCCACATGTCAGTTTGTACGATTTACCGCAACTACGTTATAATTTTCTACTCAAACACGCTACATGTCAGTTTGTATTCTCCACTCGACCAGTAACGAGATTGTTTGCATTCTTTACGGCAACTACATCGCAGTTTTCCATTCGATTCAACACCATGCCCATTTACTTGCTTATAAAGCGACTATGCCGGTTTCAAATGGACTCATCCACATGATGGTTTACTCGCAGTACTGCAACTACGACAACGTTTTCCATTCGACTCAACAACACGAATGTTTGCATGTTTTGTCGTAGTTAATACATCTTTCCAATCAGCCCAACCACACGACTGTTTGCGTGTTTTAGTGCAGCTACGAAACAGTTTTTTATTCAGCCCAACCACGCGACTGTTTGCATGTTTTACCGTAACTACGACACTTTCCATTCGACCCAACCAACTCGGGGTGTCTCGATTGACAAATTGGTGTTCTAACCAACGAGTCACCGTGCCCCACTCACAGTGACTGACGAGTAGTAGCTGATAAGCAAATAGTCCTAATTTGATAGTTTAATGGGAATTTCATATTAAACATTTTGCAATTTTTGCATTGCCCTGAAACAGTAATCGATATTATAATTCATTAGATTACTTTTTGCAATCATAATAATGATATGCTTACTGCATACATATCTCAGCAAAGGTTGAAAACATGCAATGAATTCAATATAATATTACGAAAACATGGTTGAAAAAAATTAACTCATGCATGTGAATGCACTTAATTACCCACTTGTATTACTGTGATGTCGTGATGTTGCCTATGACAATTGTTCAACGCTATTAACAGTGAACAGGTATCTGCAAACACCGGATGACACTGACAGTGACAAGCAGTTTGTCCAAGGTTGTTCAACAATTCATACGTGATCGAAAGTTTTATGAATGAAAATATTGCAATCATTTTATAATGTTATAACGGTTTGTAAGACAAAAGTCCTAAAATAGATATTTTAAAAGTCAACGTACGGCAAACATGCGCCTGGGCGATAATGAAGAATAAGCAAGTTCTTTTTGGTTCTTTTTAAACTTAGATGTTACATTTCATAAAGAATATGTTGGTGTTTCAGCATGGTTTACATCTGTAACGATTAATGAGTATTTTACAATTTGATTTTGCTAACAAAAACACGTGCGCTTGTTTTTGTCAAGTTCAACTTACGAAAACTAATCACACGGATGCGGAAGATTATGACAGTTTGTTTCCCTAGTTATTAATAAATCAACCTCCTCTGGGTCCAACCAAACGACTGTCTGTTTTAACACTACGACACCATTTTCTAGTCGACCAATGCAAACGTTTGTTTACACGATTTACCGTAGTTTCGATACTGTTTTCCATTCGACCCAATGAAACGACGTTTGCATGCTTTTCTGGTAGATACGATTCCAAAAAACACGAGAGATTGCGTGGTTTACAGCTACGATATCCCATAATGCTAGGCGAACATTGTCAAAACTTGTGTTGCAAGGCGCGCGTTTATGCGATTGGGTCGGTGTATAGTACATAACATTTGTTGCCACTATTTAATTTTCGAATCGTTTCAACAACATGCAGTTGCACCGGTTAAATCCACACGCGACTCGAGCTTTGTTGAGTTTCTGATCAGCGTACATTGCACGACTTATCCCTTTTTAATCAAATAAACACACGATTCACCACAAAAGTATGGGAACGGACGCCTAGCATAACACTACCAGTTGCATACTTGCATTACGACACAGTTAGCATTCGAGCGAACCGTTCGATTGTCTGCATACGAAGCTACTTTTCCGTTTTTAATCAACATTCAGTCACCGATACGATTTCTCTACTGGCCGTCATGTTTTATATTGTTCCAGCGTTGTTTAGGCATAATACGACAGTGTTTATTAGATTAATTATTAGTAGCATCGTAAAAGGATAGCTCTTATGATAATCGATGCCCTTCCTCTCCGTATCACGCTCGATCTCACGGTGATTCTCGTCCAAGGCCACGGTCCTGTCTAGTGAATCACCAGGTTGCTGGAAAGATTCCTGCCGTGTTGCTGGTGCCTGGACAGCAGGACTTCTTGACCTCAGTATCTCCCACGCGCATTCCCGATCACCGCTGTGCCAAATATGCCATACAAGACTGTGCATGTTTTTCGTTACCTGCTTCGACTGATAGATCGCCGATATCCTTCACCAAAGAAAATGTCGACCAAATTGTTATCGTTCCATATTATCGCTGCATGCATTGTTGGCATCCTTCCGACAGGAAGCACGAACACTAACTTTTGCATTAACTTATTCTATGATATCAAAATAGCGGAAAACATTTTCTTGTTCCATGCCACATTTAAATAGAGTATCGCAAATTTACTCGATAAAGTTAAGTTTGTATACGGGGATTTCTATTTCTTTTTGATATAATAGTTCCAATAAATTTTTTTGTCACATATTTACGATGTTGACTCAAACGTTAATGCTGATAAGAATGAACTAGTCTAGGACGCAGTCACGTATTGGGAGAACGTCGGACTCTTAGTACAGAGACGAAAAAAGGTGTTCGAATCTTTTAGTTGTCGCTCGAGGTCTAGGTAATATCGCCCAGTATATAAATGTGAGCGCGTGGCAATAATAATAATAAAAGTGGAATCGTGTGAAGGAATATTTTTAGCTGTATATAAATGTGAGCGCGTGGCAATAATAATAATAAAAGTGGAATCGTGTGAAGGAATAGTTTTAGCTGTAGTATGGTTAAATGCTTTCAGATGAATTTGGTTTATGTTCGATTATGCCACGGTTCCTTGTGGATTTCGAATAACAGAAGAACGGCGCCGAAACTTTAACTTAGCATTTACAAGATTATTAATATTAAGATTGCATTAATATATTCTTTAAATAAGTGTTTATTTTCACATCAGCTAACTATATTTACCGACGACTAAAATTACTTTGGAAGAACAGATGAAGACGCATGCATGAATGTGTCAACAGCACGCATCAGTACTATAAGGTATATTTAAGTTTTTCAATGATTTAGTTTTTTATTAATTTCAATATCAGCATTGGAAACACAATTATTTAATCGCATCTCGTGGCTGCAGCAATGCCTTTGCATTTACAAACTTCAATGAGAATCGCAGATGGGACCATTAACCTGCGCTAATAGCGCTGATGTTTACTGTTTGTGTGATTGGCGGAATGTGATGAGAGATACGCGAAGCACTTGTATTTTGCTTGCAATGTGTCTGATGTGCTTATATGGCTGCGGTTAGCGCGTCTTCGTAAACTGCGATGATTTTTACGGCGATGCACACACATTCCGCTGAGCAAGAGGAGGATTTGTGGAAAGCGTTATGTGGTCGGTTGCACGATCATTTGGGAGAACACTTGATGCTAATCTGTCATCCTACGTTTACGTCTGCGAAGACAGTGGAGACGTATTTCATAGAAAGCAGCGGCTGCGTTGCCTTGCTCGGACCGACAAAGGTCGGCGCATTCCGTCGCAGTGACATTGGACGGTGTCTATTGGTCATCGGGTCGGAATGACGTTGGGGTGGCATCGCATCGACCGACGGAGACGCCTGCTGGTTGATCGGACGCCGTGCGTGCCAGCTGACATATCGACGGTCAGGAGTGATAGACGTCTTCCTCGGTCGTTCCTACTTCTCACGTCTTCGATAAATTGCATTCAGGCACGTGCAAGACCGATGTACCCGCGCGTCTGTATGTTCGTACACACTAAGAATTAAGGGTTCAATCCTACACCCTACAGAATGCAGACCGTTGTCGTACCTGGACACGTTCAAGGGGTGCTCATCTGCACCCATAACTGGGGGTGCCACTTCGCACCCTAACATAACTAAGCTACACCATATAGATACAATTATGCAACCTAAGGGTGCAATTGTGCACCCTCCCATATGTGCACCCTTGTTGCAACAGAATAGCATCCTAATTTCATCTTAATTTCTTAGTATGTATGCGCATGCAAAGCGGCCGAATAAACAATCTCGGTAGTGGAGCGTGTGAAAAAAGTAATCTCCTTAGCAAACGGCTAAATAATTTGTTCAATTCATTGATATGATACATAATCAGATACATTGTCGTTCCTTCTTCAAAACATTTATAAGTTAATATTGCTATGCAGAGTGAATACGATAAAACGGAAAAAATATATTGATAGATCTATAAAAGGGAGATAAAAAAAAATAATTTAACTCTCGAAAAGCCAATGGCCTCCTTGTCCACTTGTCAGTAGAAGCTTATTGCATTGAGTGGCAATCTTGTTAAGTCTGGCGTTATTGTGAACAATTTCATTGATTACATGGAGCCCTCGTTTTAGAAAACGAGTATTTGGCATTGACAACTATTTGATAGCATGTCTGAGCAATTACATAAATATTGCTAATGGACCCATGTTAGTTAGATTGGCAAGAGCATTGTGTGCAACGGTGTTTTTATATCCTATTTATTTATATTTAATTATTTATAAAATTTTAATATAGTTTTTTATGGGTTGTTTATGAGTCGAATTTGTAGCAGCGTAATAGTTCCCATGATCGACACCAGACTTTATCCATGCACGATGCTGAACAGTCTGATTCAATGATGCAACGTCTGGCCAGGTATTGCTTGGTCTGCCCCGCCCTCCATTCACTTAGCTTCATCATTGCTAAGTGGTGAGCTCAGCCTCACAGATCATGCGAGGCGCGGCTCGACGTGTTCTCTTTATTCTTCCTCACGTTATATACAGCTTCCGTGAGAAAAACCTGAGCGAACGTATGTGCTCTCCTGTGCACGGCACACCCAAGGTGTCATGAAATATTCTGCCCTCGAGAATGTGTGCCTGGACGACACTAAGATAACAGCGACGTTGAAATACTACGCATAAACGGCAACAAAAGAATTATGTTATCGTTTCGACGAACCATCGAGAAACGTGGTCGTTTCATGTAAGCGATATCGGCGCCAAACTGTGTTATTGGTTTAACGTTTACGGATTCCTCGCTGAGCCAGGCCCTGGTGGCTTCGGACAATCACCCGAAACATCAGTTTACGGCTGACAACTATAAGCGCGTGTAAAGTGGTCCAATTGAAGCGTCTTTCGTCGTCTTTCTCATGAGCCATTTGCTCGGAATGTGATGAGTGATGCAGATTTAACCTGGAGCCACAGTCCAGGACTCGCGTGTCCGTGTTTTCTTAGGACCAACAGGCACTTTTCTGAACTTGACATTTGTCGGGCCTATTTCACGATACCGCAGACTATTCTGCATTGCGTATTCTATTTAACAGCGTAAATCATGCAGTTACCCGGATTAATCGATTAAGAGGGTGTTTCCTGCATATAAATATTTACCAAATTTTGCGTTTACCCGGAGCTTATTGATAGCTTATCCAATGGGTAAGGCTTACGCTATTACATATCTGATATACGTGGCTCGTTAAGACTGTGCTGAAGTCAGTTCACATGAATCGCCACTTTTCAGATGTGTACAACTATATTGTACATATGCAGTCATTGTACACAATTGTTCGGTTGTGTGCACTGCACATATTCGCTCATAATGATGGCCCCCCATTCTACGGTTGCATGGATTGTATACACAAGTTCAGCTGTACAAAACAGTTTAGCTGTGTACAAAATGTACGCATACGCTTATAATATATGACTCTTGGCGTGGCCACGCAAAGACGGTTCAGTTCCAGTACGGTTGAAATCTACATTTTGACAGCATGCACCTTATTGCATAGCTAAGGATACAGGTAAATATGCGGCGTGTGGTGCGCGCAAAAGAACAGAGGTAGACGGCGGACATAAATTAATTTCAGACTCCATAGACTCGCTGTATACGGAACTGCATGATTTACAAATATCGTGCAATAACATGCAAGACATGCGATATCTTCAACCAGGCACGTATAGAACTATCAGAAATTATTGTTTTCATTAAGCTACTCTGTTGCGTTGTGGCTAAGGCCCACGTTGTCGGTGCTTCACCGCGGTTGACTTAGCGCAAGCCGATCAAAGTTTGCATTCCCTTGGGTACACGGCGCCAGTAAATCGCAGGTTAACCCGGTAAGGAAGGGCATAAAGGCAAGGGTGTTAAAGTCAGGACCAATAGAGCATAGTGCTTAACCTCGGTTTATTTGACACGTTCTATCAACTGACATGTGGTTACCAGAATCAGATGGTCGTTCAACCATACAACCTTTTTCAGAACGTCACGCTAAGTCAACCCCTTTTTGTGTTTAGAAACATAAAATCTGATTTTCTGGTGAATTTTGGTGGTTGCGTTTAACAATATCGTCTGATCCAAGTATTCATTTAAAAGCACTGAATGCCATAACGATGATAACGATAAACAATAACGATTGGAGACTCTAACGACTGAGAACAAAACGGAAATAGCAACTAAAAATATAATGTGCCCAATCACACCAGTGGCGCCAATCACCATTTCATGATTATGCTGAGTGGCGCCACTGTTGGGGAGTGTGGCACCCAATGCCATTGTTCCGTGCAAGTTGGACCATACGCGGTGCGGGCCACATATATGTAATGATAACAGACGGCATGCATGGTATGAATCGCTATCGTGGGGATCGCAACCAAAACACGATGTCGACGTGGTTTCTCAGATGCCATGTGATCTGTATACAGTATTCAGTTTGTTATTCATAAAAATGATAAATGATACGTGTCTATATCATTATTGAATTAGCATTCGACATTCTATAGAACACGCCAGTATTTTTAGGATCTCTTTAACAAGATTTAACAAGATTGCCATCCCAAACAACAAGTTCCAGATGGCAAGTGGACAAGGAAGCCATTGGTATATCGAGAGTCCAACAATTTTTCATCATGTGTAGCCAGCCCTAATCAAATATCTGTCAATTATATTTTTAAACATATTAACACTACTAGCATTAACACAATCATTTGGCAGTTTTTTTTCATTCATTTATCACCCTCTGTGAGAAAGAGTACTTTCTCATATCCGACCTACACTGCTCCTTAACTAATGCTGCTTTGTGTCCTCTAATTCTACTGCCTTCTTTAAGTTTGAAGAACATATTCCTTTCAACATCCTCGTAACCGTTCACCATTTTAAACACTTCTATTTTAAACACTTCTCCTCTTAGTCTCCTGGTCTCTAGTGTTGTCAAACCAAATTGTAATAAGCGACTTTCGTAAATAAGGTCTCTCAATTCTGGAATAGTTTTAGTTGCTCTTCGTTGTTTTCTTTTTAGCTTGTCTATGTCCTTTTTACGATACGTCCTCCATGCTTGAATACAATATTTCAGATGTGGTCTAACTATTGCTTTGTACAGGGGTACAATTAGCTGTTTCTCCTTATACATGATATATCCCTTCTTAAATAATGGCGTAATGTTTGCTTCTTTCCATTCTGAAGGAACTATTCCTTCTTCTAGTGATAAGTTAAACAATTTTGCAAGTGGTGTACTAATTTGTTCAACAATTTCCTTAAGCAGTTTTGGTGGTATCCCATCAACTCCCGGTGATTTATTATCTTTCATCTTCTTAGTTTTGTTTGCTATCATTTCAGGAGTTACAAATAAATGCCCTAAATGTTCTGATTTATTGCCCTCAAATTAAATGGAATTGGAAGTGAGCTGATATCTTATGTGGTAAAAACTTAGCTGAAATACTCATTCAGGACCTTTGCCATTTGAAACCCGTCGAAAATTATGTTATCCCTGTTGTTTTCCAGTGGTCCTACCTTATCTCGAACTTTCTGTTTACTCCTTACATAAGCGTAGAAACTCTTGCTGTCATGTTTTATATTACCTGCCAATTTTTTTTTCAAAGGTTCTTTTAGATTTTCTAATTTAATTGTAGCTAGGTTAAGTGCCTCTTTGTAATTTGCATTGTCTTCATCCTTTCTGGTACGTCTATAAACCCTTCACATAGTTTGCTTAAACACTATTTTTTAATAGCTTCTTTTGACAAGTGTTAGAATATTCCAACATTCAATTGCGGTCTTATTCATCAGCATGTTATTCCAATGTAGCTATGCTAAGTATTTTCTCATATCTTTATAGTTACCTTTGTGGAAGTTTCTCCTATATGTTTTTTATTTTTACTTTCTGATTTTACATTGGTGTCAAAATGTATTTGATTGTGGTCACTGTTACCCCATGGTTCGTGTATTTTTACATTGTCCACTAATTCTTTTTGTGATGATAAAACTATATTTAATACATGTTCTCCCCTGGTTGGTTCTAACACGTGCTGAATTATAAAATAGAAATTGTTGGTCCTCACCCCCTCTACTCTAGATATTTCCATTGTATGTGTTCATGGTTAAAATCTCCCATTATGATATATTCCCCTTTACTAACTTCCTTTATAGCATTTTGTATTGTTGTGTTATCCTATTCGTTGATGTTTGGACTTCGGTAAACTAATCCAATAGTTACTTGTAAATTTCCTGAAACTATTTTGCACCAAACAGCTTCATCGTAATCTGCTTCGCTTTCTAATTTTATTTCATAAGCCTGAATAGATTCTTTAACATATAAAATACCCCCCTTCTTCCTATTCGATCTCTCCTAAACATTACGTATCCTGTCAATCCTAATTCAGCATCTGTAATGTCTGTGTTGGCCCATGATTCGGTAATGCCAATTATGTTATGTTTTTCTTATTTACTATACTCCTAGCATTTAAACACACGCATCTATAACCTGCTTCAGATATGTTTTTCGGACATTTTGTTATTGGTTTATCTGTACTAGTGGGCTCTTGTCCTGCTTGAGGCATCTCTAAGTAACACCCTGAGCTTCTAGTGTAAATAGTGTTGACTACTAAAAATATTCATTATGCTACCCATGCCACTGTCTACTGCTGCTGAGAGTCCATCCGCAAATACTGCTGCCCCCTTTCCACTTAGATGAAAGAATTGGCTTTGTTTGTAGAATTTGTCTGAGCTTTGCCAAATCGACGTGCTAACGTGCTAATGTGCTAACGTGCTAACGTGCTAACGTGCTAACGTTATAAAATGGGAAATAGTACTTTGTGGAAGACGCTATTTTACATACTGCCATGTGTACAATTATCATGCCATAGCCATCTCCTATAAAGGAATTACAAAACCGTTAACTATAATATGACGCTACACATATAAGGCCTAATCATGTGCAGTTTTCCAGAAGCATCTTTTGCCAGAACTTCAGCACAATCAGCAAACGGTAGTTGTTGTGTCTTTGCGAAACGGCAGCACTTCCGATCGTCAATCGCAACTAGTCACTCGATAAAGCCTTTGCATCCAATCAATAAACTGTTTGTTCCTGACTTAGCATGTCAACCTATTGCGCAAACGTGTATACACAGTTTCGTCAACGGCGCGGCTTCAACCAGGATACACGCATTCTGTCTTTGACCTATTCGTCACTTGCAACAATTTGTGTTGTCCACGTCACTATAGTCATGCGCCTGTGCACACTCACACATTTACACCCAAATGGGCCCTTCAGTCTTGCCTTCGTTCAACCGTTGTCAAACAACATATAGCTATTTAACTCGCAATCCACAAATATGCTGATTTTTCATGCTCAGTGTTTCTATCCGTGCAAACATTTCTTAGAAAGGAAGACCCCCCCCAAGAATCGCTAACACTCAATGCAACTCACACTTCAGGAATGTTCAAAATAAATGATGTCATTGTAGGATTTCGTAAGAGCCCCGCTTGTGCGGCTTTTGCCCCCACGTGTACTTCCGCAACATTACGACGCAGTAGTCATCCTAATGATTTAATACAGTTCCTTGCTCACTTCGCGTTGATTGTCGTTAACGATGGCTTACACACACACAGTGCATTTTGACACACAAGAAAGAAAATACAGCGATATATTGTCAAGATTAATCCGACACATGACGTCAAATTCCGCACTGAGCATAGTCCGATGAACCAGTTCTGTTTTGGCTCATTGTGTCTCGTTGCTCTTCATTTATCAGTAGCAACTTGAAAAATACCGTTCTCCGCTACCTTTGGCAATCATCAATATCAGATATATGCGAAACAATGCACCCACATTGGGTAAAAAGGTAAAGATACTAGCTATATTGCGCGGTACATAGTCCTTGGGACTGTTCAAAGTGCTTTAGACTTCACCCCCTGGCAGGCTTGTTCATTCCAACGCCATTTCGACTTCTCTGGGAAGCATTCAGCAAAGCTGCAATTGCTGCACGAAGACTTTTCGTCCAAATATCCAGCCAGGTACTCGTTGATACAGCTGAGTGATCTGTTGCAACGTGGGATGAACGAAATTGCCAGAGCTTCGAAACCGCAGCAAGAGGATTCGAACCCGGCTTGAGAGCGCGACGTTCTAACCGCTACAGCGCCCCACAGTGGCGAAAGCATCCTTGAGATTTCTCTGGATCAACATCTGATACAACGTCGCCTCTGATGAGACTTCGTGCTCCTGACCACTAAACTACCGAACTAGATTGAACGACTGATTTTGTGGATGGCCGATTTTGTGGGAACCTGATACGAGTACCACGATTAATCCGGCACTGAACCCGCGTGGTTGTGCTCACGAGGCGTGAAACGGCAGACGGGAAAGGAGAGGGAGAGGAACCAAGCGCACGCCTCACTTCGACCCGGAACCTCCTGTCTCCACGACACCAAGATCTGCAGATCAAGAATCGGGCTCCTGCGTCGCGTCACGACACACGGCCGACCTTTGGCAGATGGGACTACGGGTGATACCATACCGGTTGATAGAAGTTCTAATTACGTAATCGTTTCTCAGATATAGACCATACCCCCCACCCCCGCACCGGAAAAATGACCGGCATGGTGGGAGACATACTACGGACTATACCAATAAATTACCTCTTTTATTACACCGTGTTATATAATACAACCCTGTAATCTAATTTATTACACCGTGTTATATAATACAACCCTGTAATCTAAAATGGTAGATCTGAAAGGAATATATAAATGAAAAACCCGTGGACAATTTTGAAGCGGAACCCTTCTGTCTCAGCGGGGGGGGGGTGCGAAATCACCCAGTGCACCCCTTCCTACCATGTCGACCGGACAACTATGTTGTGGCATATCAACAGAGGTTTGGGGTATATAGGTGGTACGAAAAGAGCTCGCCGCCGTCGCTTAGTGTAATTACTCTGTTTTGATCTCGCCGCCGGTTCTTCCAGCAGGCTATACATAGAGTAGTAGCCACTAGCTTAATTGTCTTTGCCGTCTGATAGCGAGCCCGACGGGTCAGTAGGTTCGACTCATCTAAGATCTCGACCGTTGGGTCAGCATGCTATATTCCTGAAATATCCACCGAGTAAAGCAAATTTGCAACCTGAAGGTTGACGAATTTTTGTTTTAACCTTTAATCACCGCAGCACTCAACAAACGTCAATATGTGTTATCAATCTGTATCCTATGCCACGATCGGCTAGTTTCAAGCACACGACAACAAAGGCATATGATGTTCAAAACTTAGCTGATTATTTCTTTGGGAAAATTAAATTTTCGACAAAAACCTAGACAAATATTGCGTCAATGAATCAGGAATAAGAACTATCCGAAAGTAGGACGGTTCTCCAAAAACGTCTCCAAAATTTCGTCTTCATTTACGTCGCCGATGTTAATGTCATATTGTGATCTGTATGTATCAAATGTAATGACAACAGGCTATTTGGATGGAGAAAACATCGTTGTGGCCTCAGCAAAACTGCATTGTTTGCATCAATAAGCCACGTGCTCATTTCACTAAGGTCATTTGTCAGACTGTGATATTCCACTCAGAAATGCACAAGTGAATTTTTTTACAAACGTGTATTGCAGTGTGTGTGTGCGCACTGTGTATGTGCACTTAAATGGTGGATATGTCTGGACATTTGCATATACAGTTGTACTACCAGGTCTTTAATGAAAACACCATAGCGATTTCAACAAAAAATGACTTTAATTTTTACCGCTTTTACTTTGTGTAAAAATTGCA
>BSQZ01000015.1:4645000-4772500 GCA_033239005.1 Lamellibrachia satsuma | reverse complement strand
GATCTCAACACAGTGAAACCAAGTGAGACCGCCGGACCGGTGTAGGTATATCGGGAAAGCATGTGTACAGATACCAGTAATCAGAACACGTCGCCACGAACAGCGGTCACATTTCAAAGGGCTCTCTTGTTTACGCGTATATATATCGGATGATACGCTGCACATCCCTCTCCCCCCGCACGAAGGCGGAATCGCGTTGCGAATCTCGGAGCAACGGTACTTGGTCAGCGTTGTGCTGCCGAGTATCAACAGAGGAAGTGGTTAGTGTCGAACACGAGGCATGCGCCATCTTACAAAGTGCGCCCTTTCGAAGCGGTGATATGTCGAAGTTGATTACTGAAATAGAGCTATTTATATCACGAAGCCGCATTGGCACAGTGGTCCGGTGCTCGACCAAAGCTGCATTCCATTCCGTCAGTTTACGTCGCAGAATTAGGCGTGTTTTCGGGAAGTTGTAGGTAATTATGCACCGAAAAAAAACACATTTCAGTCACCACGCACACCGTGAAGTATTACACATTTCCCATATGTCAGCAAACCAAATATTTACATAGGCCTGCCACACCTATTGTTGTTGCTGTTTCCTGAAAATTAGTTAGTTTTGGCAAATTTAGACACCAGCCTTTAAACAGGCATGTATCATAAAGATTATATTAGAAATTCTCGGAACTCGTTCTGGTGAGTTTCGTGGCTAATTATAACGCAGAGAATCCGACATGTGCTGTTTTCAGACAATGTCGAGCGGTAAATGATAAGTATTGTTTTCGGAGCAGCCAGTGAATACGAACAAGCGGCATGCAGACGATGTAGCGTGTATCCCGGACGGAAGTAGATCTGATCCGATAAAGAGACATGTTTACTTTTTCGGGCGAACTACTAACGGAAATGACTTACGCGCACTGACACATCCAAAAAGTTTACATTAGTGTATTTTTATCACTTCCGCATGCCAGCGTGTTTTGTACGTATGGCGCAGCTATGCGTAAACGCTCAGTCAAGTAAAAACACTGATATATTTAACGGCAGAACATATATGGAAAAGACAACCAAAATGCTTTAAATAGGTTATATTTAATTAATTTTATGAACTTATTGAATACAGCATAATAATGCTGGTAGTGTTAAAGCGGTTCATTAGCATGGCTGCTTTTATCGGGTAACATTATTGCAAGACACAAACGAAACATAAACGACAAATCAAATCATCTAGTATAGTATCGTTTGTGCAAAAGTGCAATTTAGTTTTGATGAAAACATCCGACGAACTCTTCGATAATTTGTTTACCTGATCCAGTAACAATTCTGCGAAAAGTGCAAATATTTGCACCTGAATCACATTACAGTGCTAAACGTGATTTATTGATGCTTTGATTTATTTAACTTAAACAGCGTGTTTCCACAATGTTTATCGAAGAACTTGGATTGTCTTACTTATAGCGATACACTTTACATGGTGTGCTCACCAAGTAGACATTGTTTTGTCGTACCAAGCCAAGCCAGCTGCATCAACATGTGTTCGACACTTCATTTGCACAAAACGAGCGCGATATTTATAGCCCAAATTCACAATTTATCACCGTGTTGTATATCTATGCGGGAACAACAGGGTCGTGATAAGCGTCCTACTTCACACCGTGTGGCGGTATAGCGACTGTCGGCCAGTCTACAAACATATACATATGTCGTCCCAAATGTGTGTGGCCGGCGCCGCTTACAGGGATGACACGTGACATCTGGAGAAACTAAGTCGCAAATAATGGGAGAGTCGCCCTGCTGTTTACGTTATTTAGTTGCCGAGTCGTGTTACACGCAGTGCAGTGTAGCATCCATTTCTTGTTCACTTCACTTTCTGACATTGAACATTTCCAAATGTCTTTCCTGTTACGAGACTTCTGTTCGATAATGCTAGAGACATATACAAATATTTACCGATGCAAAGATTATCGAATCGTAAGGTATACCATATTTTGTCAAACAGCGATTGCGGCTCTATGCGTTACTGGATTTTATCTAATACCCTCCCTCGTCATCTGTTTTCGTGTGAAGTTCCGTTCCCTTTTACGTTTATCTAAAGTTCATCGAGTCTTCTGCGTTCTTCGTCATTTCTGCTTTTATAGTTTGTCCAATGCGGTTACTAAAAACAAATAACTACATCAAACTTACACCGCATTAGGCTGGTTGTTAGAATTCCTCGACTTATAGAAAGTCGAAATTCCTAGACTTATATAAAGGATAATGCATTAGGCTGGTTGTTAGAATTCCTCGACTTATATAAAGTCGAAATTCCTCGACTTGTATAAAGTCGGAATTCCGCGACTTATATAAAGTGTATTGCATAAGTGTTTCCATATGCCGAGTAACATAAAATTCGTTAAACAGCTGTTGTACGTAAACAAGAATAGATAGTCAGATATAACAAAGTGTGCGTGCGTGCATGCGTGCGTGCGTACATGTGTGCGTTCATGTGTGGCGGCTGGGATGTGCGTGTCTGATAAACTTTTGATAAAACTGTTGACATAAACCCCAGCCATATTGCGATTTTTCCGCGACAACACAAGGAGTATTACAAAGAAAGATAGCAATGATATAAATCTCGAAAGGATTTATTCACAATTGCAAACTATCCTTTTTTTAAGTATTTAGTACCCGTTTGTCGTTCGTTCACAGTCTAATTCCTAAACCACTGTCGTTCCAGTAGTGTTAGACGATGGTTTGAGTCCATTCGCTAGCATGCGATATATGTGCTGCCTGGTCAGCTACCGGCCGAGACTTAGCCGAGTATCAGCCGAGCGGAGCAGATGGCCCGGCTACAACACGATCTGTGGGTCTCACCTCTCCGATGGGAATTATAACACGAGTCTGCGAATTGGAAGAGTTTTAGGAGGTGATATATACATGGCCAATGCCCAAAAGTGACCGGCGGACTACGCGATGTTTCGCCAATTACAGTTAGGGTTATGTTAGGGATGGGGTTTTGGTTAGAGTTAAGGTTATGTTATGGATGAGGTTAGATGGCTAGAGTTAGGGTTAGGGTTTAGACATTACAGTTAGTAACACATTCGCACACATGCGCACATACATACTTGCAAGGATTTGTAGAGAAAGCGAACGTAATTCGCCATCACAAAAATAGTTGACGCTACTAAAAACGCTACACGAACACACTCACGCATGCACAAACGCACGCACGCACGCAGTGCACAATGATGGTATGTTGCCATAGGCCTAACACTTAATCATAGTTTGCATATGCACACGCACACTGACATGCACACACGCCTGCATACGACAAATCTAAAAGAGGTACATTCACATAATACTATAACACGTATCTCTGGAAATTTAAGACTGTTAAATAGTTTCGCCCATTAATACGACCATTCATGGCCGCTGTTGGCATCTAATGTATGGAGGATAATTAAGCACAGCGTTGCAAGAAAGGAAGTGCCTTCAAGATGTAATCAATGCAAAACATACGTCTTGACGAGATGTACATTTCTAAGTGTGTTTCTCTGCTTACATACTTTATTCTATGACGTGGTTTCTTAAGCAATTGACCTTTCGGTTACTTGGAATGTGACATTTTACATGGTAATTACCACTGAAAAAGCGTTATGTTCTTTCCGAATACTTAGCCGAACTTAAGTGGCCTTCATCGAGGGACCTTTCTTCAAAGAAAACTGCCATGTCAAATGTCACATTCCTGCAAACCATTCAATGAAAATTCGATAACTTGAACGAGAAGTTCACCACACTGCCAAAAATGCAAAGGAGGCAAAGTGTGGAATTATCTATGCCCACAGCATGTAAACAGCCTTGCACCTTGGGACACCGATAATACTAGGTACAAGTAATAGAGTACATCTTGTCGCTTATCCATATCAGCCATCAGTAATAGAGTACATCTTGTCGCTTACCCATATCAGCCATCAGTACTAGAGTACATCTTGTCGCTTACCCATATCAGCCATCAGTAATAGAGTACATCTTGTCGCTTACCCCTATCAGCCATCAGTAATAGAGTACATCTTGTCGCTTACCCATATCAGCCATCAGTAATAGAGTACATCTTGTCGCTTACCCCTATCAGCCATCAGTAATAGAGTACATCTTGTCGCTTACCCCTTTCAGCCATCAGTAATAGAGTACATCTTGTCGCCTACCCCTATCAGCCATCAGTAATAGAGTACATCTTGTCGCTTACCCATATCAGCCATCGGTGATAGAGTACACCTTGTTGCCTACACCTATCAGCCATCAGTAAGAGAGTACATCTTGTCGCTTACCCATATCAGCCATCAGTGATAGAGTACATCTTGTCGCCAACCCATATCAGCCATCAGTGATAGAGTACATTTTGTCGCTTACCCATATCAGCCATCGGTGATAAAGTACATCTTGTTGCCTACCCCTATCAGCCATCCGTAATAGAGTGCATTTTATGGCTTACCCATATCAGCCATCAGTGATAGAGTACATCTTGTTGCCTACCCCTATCAGCCATCGGTGATAGAGTACATCTTGTCGCCTACCCCTATCAACAATCAGTGATAGAGTATATCTTGTCGCCAACCCATATCAGCCATCAGTAATAGAGTACATCTTAACGCCAACCCCTATCAGCCACCAGTGATAGAGTACACCCTGACGCAAGCCCATATCAGCTATCAGTAGATTACTTATGGCACACCAGCCATCAGTAATAGAGTACATCTTATCGCCATCCCATATCAGCCATCAGTAATAGAGTACATCTAATCGCCAGCACATATCAGCCACCAGTAACAGAGTACATTTAGTCGCCATCCCATATTAGCCATCAGTAATAGAGCATATCTTATCGCCATCCCATATCAGCCATCAGTAATAGAGTACATCTTATCGCCATCCCATATTAACGGTCAGTAATAGAGTACATCTTATCACCAACCCGTATTAGCCATCAGTAATAGAGTACATATTGTCGCCAACCCACATCAGCCATCAGTAATAGAGTACATCTTATCGCCATGCCATATCAGCCATCAGTAATAGAATACATCTTATCGCCATCCCATATTAACGGTCAGTAATAGAGTACATCTTATCGTCAACCCCTATCAACCATCAGTAATAGAGTACATATTGTCGAAAACCCACATCAGCCATCAGTAATAGAGTACATCTTATCGCCAAACCCTATCGGCCATCACTAATATAGTACATCTTGCTGACAGCCCCTATCAACTATCAGTGGACACAAACAAAACATCAGTATTCAACGAAGGACGTAATAATAAAATGTCAGAAGTACGTTCTTGAGTATCGCAGATTTCAGTCATTGGGACTTTTCAAAGCACTTAACACTTAACCCCTGACGCCAACTCGACTTCTCTGTGCAGCATTAAGTCACACTGCTATTACTGCGCGAAGACTATTCATTCACATAACCGCCTCTGGTTGTAGCTAGATACTCATTTATACAGCTGAATGAACTGTGGCAACGTGGGGTGAACGAAATTGCCAAAGATCCGAAACGGCAGCAAAATGATTCGAACCCGGGTTCTCTCGGTTGAGGGTCCGACGTTGTAAGATTTAACAAGATTTAACAAGATTGCCATCCCAAACAACAAGTTCCATATGGCAAGTTGACAAGGAAGCCATTGGCTTATCGAGAGTCCAACAATTGTATCATCTATGTGTAGCCCGCCCTTATCATATATCTGTCAATTCTATTTTAAAACATATTCACACTACTAGCATTAACACAATCATTTGGCAGTTTGTTCCATTCATTTATCACCCTCTGTGAGAAAGAGTACTTTCTCATGACCAACCTACACGGCTCCTTAACTAACTGCTTTGTGTCATCTGGTTCTACTGCCTTCTTTAAGTTTGAAAAACATATTCCTATCAACATCATCATAACCGTTCACTATTTTAAACACTTCTACTTGGTCTCCTCTTAGTCTCCTGTCTTTTCTAGTGTTGTCAAACCACATTGTAATAAGCGATTTTCGTAACTAAGGTCTCACAATTCTGGAATCATTTTAGTTGCTCTTCGTTGTATTCTTTCTAGCTTGTTTATGTCCTTGTATATGTTTGTATACAATATTCCAAATGTGGTCTAACTATTGCTTTGTACAGGGGTACAATTAGCTGTTTCTCCTTATACGTGATAGTTCTCCTAATTAGCCTTACAATTTGATTTCCTTTCGAAGCAGCAATACCACATTGCTCTGAAACTTTCATGTCAGCACTAAATGTTACTCCTAAGTCCTTTTCTTGTGTGGTTCTATCTAGTACAGCATCCCCCATTTTATATTCTTCGTCCATGTTTCCATGTCCTATGTGTATGCATTTACACTTCCCAAAATTGAATAACATTAGCCATTTTTTTCTGACCATTTAACTAATTTATCTAGATCATCCTGTAAACTTAGTTTATCTGTATCATTGGTAACCTTTCTGAATGCTGTTGTGTCATCTGCAAATGTTAGTACTTTGCTAGATATGTCATCTTCCAAATCATTTATATATATATATATATATATATATATATATATATATATATATATATATATATATATATATATATATATATATATATATATATATATATATATATATATATATATATATATATATATATAAATATATATATAGTATAGGCCTAATATAAATCCCTGTGGTAACCCAATCAAAACAGATTTCCAGTTTGAAATCTCACCATCTACTATTACTCTCTGTCTTCTGTGTGTAAGCCACTGTTCTATCATGGTGATTACATCGTTGCCTATGTCATGGGCTTTTCGTTTAAGTAACAATATTTGATGTGGCACTTTATCGAAAGCTTTCTGAAAATCTAAATAGACAACATCCACTGGTGACCCGTCATCTACCCACTTTGTAATTTCTTCAAAAAAAAACATAAGAGATTGGTTAGACATGACCTTGCTTTTAGGAACCCATGTTGATATGTATTTATTAATTTATGTTTTACAAGGAATTCCACCATGTGGTCTCTAATTAATGTTTCCAGTAATTTGCATACAACTGATGTTAAACTCACTAATGTCTAAACGCTAGGCTACCGCGCCATACACAATAAACGAACCATAATGTTATTTCTATATACACAACAAAAATCATATTGATCAAACCGAACACTAAGAGGTCCCGCCATTTCATTCCTCTACTACGAACGCGAAATGAAATAAAAACTTGCTGACTAACCTAAAGCTGGTTTGTCATATTAACCATCCGGTAGATGGCACACCTTACTGGATTTTGATTTCAGTATCCGAAAGATGGCAGCATTTCAGGACAGAATGCGACGGAAGGGATCCGAGGCAAGAGCTACTCTGAGGTAGTGATAGAGAAGGTGAGGAGGAGAGCGAGGGTGTTTATGGGGGATTCGATAGTTAGAAATAGAGCACTATACAAGGGGGATGACGTGGTGGTTTGCTTTCCAGAAGCAAAAATAGAGGCTGTCACAGAGAGGGTGGACAAAATATTGGGCCCTGGCAAGGGAGGATCCATTTTAGTACACGTAGGGAATAATATAACGCGGAGAGAGTTGAACAGATCATTATGTTGGAGTATTTGCCAGTAATGGGAAGCAGGGGGCATGGTTATCGAAATTGCCGGACGATGGCAATTAACATGCCAGTTCAGCAGATAAGTGGGGAAGAGGAAGTTTGATTTGTGGATTTGTGGGGATGTTTTGTTGGGAGGGCTGATATGTTCACGAGGGATGGGTTTCATCTAAGTGGTAAGGGTGCGTGTGTTTAAATGCAAGGAGAATTAGGACTTACATGATATGTAATGTTTAGGGAAGATCGAATAGGAAGAAGGGAGGGGGAGTTATTTTATATATTAAAGAATCTATTCAGGCTTACGAAATAAAATTTGAAAGGGAAGCAGATTGCGATGAAGCTGTTTCGTGCAATATAGCAGCATTAACTACTGGATTAGTTTACCGATGTCCATACATAAACGAAGAGGATAACACAAAAATACAAAATGTTATAAAGGAAGTGAGTAAAGGGGAATGTATGACAATAGGAAATGTTATCCACGGACAAATATAATGGAAATCTCTACAGAGTACAGGGGGTGAGGACCAACAGTTTCTATTTTTAATACAGGATAGCGTCCTTACTCAACACGTGATAGAACCAATCATGGAAGAGAATGAAATATATAGATATAGTCTTGTCGTCACAAAATTAATGAGTGGACAATATAAAAATATATGAACCATTGGGCAACAGTGATCGTAATCAAATACATTTTGACATCAAAGCAAAATTCGAAAGTAAAATAAAATCATACAGGAGAAACTTCCACAAAGATAAATATAAAGATATGAGAAAATACTTAGTAAAGCTAAATTTGAATAACATGCTGAGCAATAAGACAGCAACTGAATGTTGGAACATTCTAAAATATGAAATTGTGAGTATCATTGATAATTTTTTCCCTTAAAAAACAAGGAAAATGGTCTAGAAAGAAACACTTGTCAAAAGAAGCTATTAAAAAAATAGCGTACCAGTAAACTATGTGGAGGGTTTATAGGCGTACCAGAAAGGATGAAGACTACACAAATTACAAAGAGGCACTTAATGCAGCTACGACTGAAATTAGACAACATAAAAAAGCTATGCGCCAGTGTTAGGGGATTTGTCTTTGCTATAATTTGGCACAGCATAGTTCTTGAGTATACACCCGGGGGGGGGTACTCCCTATACTGAGGTATACATGTATGTGCCGCGCAAATGCCCCTGTTTTTTTTTAATTTTTCTCTCTCTGTCCGAAGAAAAAATTTTAATTTTCTCTCTTTGTGCTCCAATTAAACCTGATAATTCTCTCTTTCATCGAAGAGGAAATTTCCCAATGAAAACGTTCCGCCCGGGCTTGCCTTACACTTATAGATATTAGATAAATTGTTCAATAATTCTCTCTTGGTGACCATAAATTTCTTGATTTCTCTGTCTCTCTCCATGTGCTCCATGGGGTTCTGGCGGCACACCCCACCGCTTTCGTATGGCAGTACCCCACCCCCCCCGGGAGTATACATTCGGCGCTTTATGTAAAGCGCGCCTATTGGGAGTAGTTCTCGTTGTTTTGCCATATTTTTAGTTCATTGTTTACCAGAGAGGATATCATTTCAGGAGGCTAAATCGGACTATTTAGGGCAGTTAATTGTAACTCCAGAAATGGTAGCAAAGAAAATAAAGACAATGAAGGATAATAAATCACGTGGATTGGATGGAATTCCGCCACAACTGCTAACGGAAACAGCAGAACAAATTAGTATACCATTTGCAATAGTGTTCAACTTTTTATTAAAATAGGGTGTGGTTCCTTTTGAATGGAAAGAAACAAACATCATACCATTATTTAAAAGGTTCGAGAAGTCAGAGAATTATAGACCAGTGAGTTTAACATCAATGATTTGTGAGTTATTTGAAAGGTTAATTAAAGACCATATAGTGGACTTCCTTGTTAGGCATAAATTATTAAATCCATCTCAACATGGATTCCTCAAAGAGAGGTCATGCTTAGCAAATATGTTATGTGTTTTGGAAGAAATCACTAACTGGATAGACAAGTGATCACTAGTAGATATTATCTACTTTGATTTTCAGAAAGCTTTCGACAAAGTTCCACATCAAAGTTTACTACTGAAATTAAAGGCCCGTGTTATTGGCGTGTTGTAGTAAATAGGGATGTTTCAAACTGGAAATCAGTTTTGAGTGGGGTACCACAAGGATCAGCATTAAGAACTTTATTATTTTTAATTTATATCAATGAATTGGGCGATAATATAAAAAGCAACGTACTGATATTTGCGGGTGACGCAAAAGTGCTTAGAAAGGTTAACAGTGATGGTAATAAACAACATTTACAAAACTTAGTTAGTTAGTTAGTTAGTTAGTTAGTTAGTTAGTTAGTTAAATTGCAGATGTTATTAAATTTTGGGAAATGCAGATGTTTACGCACAGGGCACGTGAACTTGTAAACCATAAAATAGGAGATACTGTTCTAGGTACTACCGTAAAGGAGAAGGAAAAACAATAAGTGCTGATATGAAAGTTTCAAAGCAGTGTGGTATTGCATCTGCAAATTGGTAATCAAATTTTTGGGTTCATTAGGAGAAATATCACATAAAAGGAAAAGCTAATTATCCTCTGTATAAACAATAGTTAGTTCTCATTTAGAATACTGTATACAAGCATGGAGACCATATCGTAAGAAGGATATATATATATATATATATATATATATATATATATATATATATATATATATATATATATATATATATATGTGATAAGCTACTGCCCAACGGTATGTAGTGCCCTATGTTTTTACTGACAGGAGAAGGGGCAAGGCGGATATCTGGCGCCTTAAACCAGACGCTTCGGGCAGATGGGGCTCGTTAACCTTGACTGGTCGCCCGTCTAGAGAGTAAACTCTTATTTCAAACCTCCGCTGCCTTGCGGCTATACCCTCTCATGGGAAGGCTAGGGAGTAAACCCACACAAATCAGGAGTGGAGCGAAGACGGTCTGGTGATCACGTTGTCACTTTCCGGCAGCTCCTGCAGCGTGGTGCCAAACGTCATGCTTCGCATTCCTTTGATCCCACCGGTAGGCCGAGAGCGATCCTGATATATATATAGAGGCTATAGCCTCATACAGTGACAACAGGGCGCATCATATATATCTGCCTATATATATATATATATATATTATATATATATATATATATATATATATATATATATATATATATATATATATATATATATATATATATATATATATATATATATATATATATATATATATATATATATATATATATATTATATATATATATATATATATATATATATATATGTATGTATGTATGTATATATATATATATATATATATATATATATATATATATATATATATATATATATATATATATATATATACGCTTGAATGAATACAGATGTGAGCAACTAAAATAATTCCAGAACTGAGAGACCTTAGTTACGAAGACCGTCTAACAGAACGTGGTTTAACAACACTAGAGATAGGCGGTTAAGAGGAGATAAAATTTAAGTTTTTTAAGATATTGAATGGGTAAGAAATTATTGATAGAAATATGTTTTTTTTTACTCAAGAATGATAGTTGAGCTAAAAGACATGGGTAACCTTAGTAACGGATCAGTGTACATTGGATATCAGGAAGTACTCGTTCTCACAGAGGACAATAAATGAATGGAACAAATTATCTACAGATTGTGTAACTGCCAGCAGCGCGGATATGTTTAAAAACAAGGAGGGCGGGTTACACATAGATGAAAGAAACTCTCTCAATAAACCAATGGCTTCCTTGTCCATTTGCCATCTGGGCCTTTGCCTTGGATGGCAATCTTGTTAGATCTTGTCACATTTTTGTGGGCTTACAGAGAACGCCAGAGCATGTGCCAGCGGCGGTGTGCAAATGTAGTGGGACCGCTAAACGTTGAACGGCAGGCGGCGCCACAACTTGCACGAGAATCAAACCTCCCTCTTTGTATTAAATATTGTACCACATTTGTAGGTCAATACATATTAAATATATGAAAGGTAGCCTTTGTATGTTTTTTTCTCTAGATCTAGCTTCGGTTATCCAGGCTCTGTGCTGTGGCGCCACCGTTTGTCGCACACATCATCGCCAGATTCGGGTCGCATGCATAATTAGATTAATTAGGCTCTCAACCGAGCATTTGACTAATTCATCAAATAAGAGTGAATTTGTATCCGTTTATACGATGCGATTCAAATCAACTTTAAACTTTTATTATATTGACACAACTAACGCCTACATAAAATGGATGTGTAAAAGTGAAACCACGCCTTCATGGACAGACTCTCTTCTCGGCAGTTTGACGAAGGCGGGTAAGAGTTGGATAAGCGAGACAACTCTAGACCTAAAGTTCAGAAATACCTCGGTGCACATAAATGATAGCGCCACCTAGCGGCGACTAATTGAGTGTAATTTTGACTGCCGGGAACGGATACGGAGACAGGACATCTCCTCCAGACTATTGGGAGGAAAAATGCGTGGGATTACTAGTGAGCAGTGCAGTGACAACTAAACGACATAACGTTGTATATTTAGACAAAAACGCGTTATGTACTGCGTACTGAAACCCAATACGTTTGATCAAAAACACCATCACATAGACTACCCGAAATGGTGCAATTTTAATCACCAGGTGGCGAATATGTCTGAATGCAAGGCATCGTAGGATCGTGCTTAGCTCAACACAATAACTAAGCACATCTATGTTTCACACCAAGGTCTGTTATGTCAACTTATGTACTAGGGCAGCATGTATTTGTCAGCAGTTTTCCATTGACTTTCGATCACACCTACGCATACAGAAAAACCGAAATTTCAACGAAACACACGACCCATTGTCTGCAGCTTTACGTTTTTGGCCATGTTTGTTGAAAGCTTGACGGAGGTTGATGAGGTTGCTAAGCAAAAAGTCATGCGATGGATCCATCAATTATTCAGTCGTCAGCTCGAGTGTCTTGGCGCTAGCGTTGTGATTTTGTTTTATTGCAGTAAACGTTATTATTGGTATGATTAATTCTTTGCTAAGACGATGTTTTGTTAAATAAATTCGGGCACGCGTTGTCATGGAAACGCGATTGTTCTGCAAACTGTTTGTGGACAAATGATTGTTAAAACTCAACCGATTTCTCAACTGATTTATCCATTCGTACGTCGTTGATGTTCAAATATGTAGTGTGTGCATAGTTTACATAATATACGCAGTCTATGTAATAAAAAATGCGTATTTTTTCAAATAATTCGGAGAATTGACTTTAGTCGTTAGATATGGTAAGACTTAAAATAGTGGATATCTAAAATGGTAAACACTTTGCGGGTCAATCACCGATCACATAATAAATTTACGAAATCTTACCACAAAAGAGATAGCATGCTGCAATTGGTACAAAGTATGTTCCGCAAAATGAATTGGAAATGAGACTTGCGAAACAATCGAAATGAGGAGGGACTTGTAAGATATCCACCACACGCGCCACGGGTCATTTCAGGTAATCGAATTAATCACTGGGACACAATGTTTCGTATACAAAAAGATACATTGAGTTTATGCATATCTACCATGTCGTGGTTAAATATGTAACAGTTGCTTAAAGCGAAACAAAAGTCATGGTTTGGGGGCAATGCATCTGAAAGAGTTAATAAAAACTAACGTTAATAAATGCCAACCAATTGCAACTACAATAAAGAATATCGCGCTAGTGGTTTTCTCTTAATTTGTTTCAAAAATGTCGGAGATTCTGGCCAAATCTCAGTTTTCACGACGGCTGACATGTTGACCAGGGCGACCAATAAGCGCCTGGAACTTCTAAGAAATCCATGCAGCTAGACTAGACTATGACTCGTCGAGTGCATTCGACCGAGATAGAAGGACTCATTCAAGAGACCTGGTAAGTAAGAACGGGAGAAGTTTCGTAAACAAATGCCAAAATATGTTGCATAAGTTGAGTTTAGACGCAAACAGCATGACCTTATCCTATTGGCAAGTGTAGGACTGGGTGTTTACAAATAGATTTTCATTTGGTGAGCGAATATATTACCAGACTGCTAGCATTAGCGATGTAGGGTTATCATTAAGCCGATGCACGTTCAACATGTTACCCTTGTAAACTACTGGCGTGATATTCTTGATTGTAGTTAGAAAATGGTTATGTTTTAGTAACTCTTATAGGGAACGTAAGTCTCGGGACCTAGTTTTAGCTCTGGAGTCCTAGTCAATGTCCTGCCACTTATTCTTAAAGAAATAGCAGACTGTTATTCTATGAAATCAAAATGCATTTGTGAAGTATTTTTCAGACATACAAATCTAAACAAATGGCTCAACATACAGAATAACATTATTTCCAGAATGTCAAGTACTGATTCCAGAATGTCAAGTAATGATTCCAGAATATAAAGAAATGATTCCAGAATATCAAGTAATAAATTATTACAATTTAATTTGTATTATCTAATAATTGCCAACACTGATTTACTACAGGTCTGTATATGTCACTATGTCTTACTTGATATTCAGTATTTATAACATTAACATATTTCACCCTGTGTGAATGCATTTTATGGCCTTTCGTACACACAGAAATTAAAAATGTTACAAAAATGTCCTGCATACAAGGTGGATGGCTTCAGTACATGGTCACGTGACACGCATAATTTAAGATATTCGTATGTCGATGCAGCAGTGTCATATGCATTATCAAGATCAACATGAAACAATCATTTACAGGGGACATACAAAACTGTAAGAAATCGTCAGGAACATAAATATGTTGGACTTAAACACTGTGAAAATAAAATAGAGCTAATATAAATAGCATTAAGTTGTTTGTTTTATCGCCATAAACTATCCAAATAAATAGCAGCAGTAACAGCCCTACTTATCCAGTGTGATATACTGTCAGATAGAACCTAAAAATTTAGCCCTGTTACCATAACGATGTCTGGCCTTTGCCAGGCCCAATGCCAAGCTAACGTTAAGTTGGTACGGGTGACTGCACTGCTATTCGGCAGATTATGTTTTAATAACAATATTTCTTTTAACGCTTATCATGTTATTGAATATATTTGATTAACAATTTACAGTTACTTTGTCTCTCGCTGACATATAAAGTTGAAAAACGGCAACGGACAACGCCACGGACAACGCCACGGTTTCAAATATAACATTCCGGATCGAACTTCGAAAATAAAATTTAAAATGTGTCCGTTGTCAAAAGCCGCCTGGCTCCTTTTTGTAGCGTGGTTGAGTTTGATATGCAATTCACGACGTAGAACTGAGGCCATGACGCCATGACGCCATGACGCCATGACGCCATGAAGCCATGACGCCATGACGCCATGAGGCCATGACGCCATGACGCCATGAGGCCATGACGCCATGAGACAATCAATAAACCTGTAATAAACCGATAAACTAGTTGTAAACAATAACGTAACTAGGTGCGCGTTGCTCAAGTGGTCGCCAATCGGCTTAACTAACGCGAGCCTCGCGATTTATCGTGACCCACTTACCTTCCTTACAGGCGTATCGGCTTTTGTTTCCTTTTAAAAATGTTTAGGTTGAAGCAAATTATTAAAACGTCAGGTATTTATATTACAAAAACCAATTCAACTCTTTGGGAAGGACTCAGTCATGTTACAATTACTGCGCAAAAATGTATTCGTTTGTCTGTTTGTAGGTGTGCTTTATTGCAGCTGAACAAATGATGATGAACAAAATGCTACAAAAGACGTTCACATGGAAAACTGCATCATTCCATGTCGAACTAAATTTCCATTACATTGCTAGTTGTGTATAATCATTACACAGGTGGAGAGGAATGAAAAGCATATACCGGACAGAAAGATGATGTGACCAAGTGCTGCGTGTGCTTAAGAAGAACGAACAAATTAGATGCGGTATCAGAAAAAAACAGAAAAAAAATAATACAACACATTACAATAGGCAAATCAGATGTTGAACTCATTACCTTGGTAAGCGAACATGGAAAAAAAAGAAGCGGAGAGAAGAAGAGTCAACTATAGACATCGATAAAACACATACACGGAATTAAAAAGAAAGACGGCGCTTGTGGAGAAGATTTGCCACGTGGCGGATGACCCGAACAAATCAGGAAATGTGTAATTTCGATCAGTTTTCCATCAAGCAGATGTCCAACGGAAGGGATTGGACACAGAACAATCCTTGGAAAGTGCAGCTATGTTGTTTTACTGGCTTTGTCAGAGACAACATGTGAAGGGAGATCGGTAGAAATGCACCGATATTGTGACATTTATGTGAAATGCGCGATTTCGCCTACATTTCTACCGAATACCAAACCAGTGTGCCTTTGTACATGCAAATGTCACGAGGCTGGTGATCCGTAATCGATTGTGTTAGATCGTCGGGTGACAATTATGTCGTTTCCTGTCACCAGGCTGTCGCCCACTCCGATGAGGCGTGTTAATCGACTACGTGGCAAATTATTGTCACGAACAGTAGCAGCGGGCAACGGATACACACGCGGTACACCGCAGCTGTTGAACGTCAGTTGGTTGTTCAAGACAAGCCAGAACAAAACACAAACGCGTGTATGCACACGTACATGTAAGACACGAGTCCTGTTGATGTTTTATGCCACTGTCACTCAATCTTTCTTGCACCCGCTGGAGCATAAGACGCCAACCAATGTCTTCCAGTCAGCATTGTCTTGATCGAGCCAAGCATCTTCATGTTATCTTCCACAGTTCTTCTCCAGGTGTACAGTGGTCGGCCTCTTTCCCCCTTTTCCAGGTCGTGTCCGTTTCAAAGCAGCATGTGCAATACTATTTATGTTCACGGGGAAAACATGGTCGAGCCATCTCCACTTTCTCTGCTTTACCTCATCGACGATGTTGTTGATGTTGGTGCGTTCGGAGATTTGTTCTTGGTCACTCACTGCTCCCGACGTATTCTGGGGATTCAACTGGGGCACCTTCCCTCAAAACCAATGAGTCGGCTCTTTACATTCTTGTGTTTCTGAGGCGGACAGTAGCACTACGCGGACATTGGATCTTTATATTTTCAGGTTGGTCTTGGTGTGGAGAATAATGGATTAGGAAATGTTAGCGAGTCTGTTAAATGCTTGTGCTGCCACACATATATTTGTGAAGATTCATTTGTCATTGTTGCTGTCTGCAAAGGTGAAGCTGCCGACAAAATATTTGAAGCCTTTCACCTCATCTAGCACTTTCCTTCTCATAGTGGTCTTCCTTGCTCTGTATGTGTTCGGTTTGAATCTGATCTTGGTTAGATATATCATGAGACCAAGTGAAAATAAGAATTTCTAGATAGCTAGATGGAGCCACATATCATCATATCATTCTGTTTACAATATGGTTGTAGCAGAAGCAAAACAAGCGGTAAGCTGTTGACATTAAGATTTAAGCTTCATGATTATGAGAATCGCCTTTGCCAAAGTGGGACTATGCATAATAGCCCAGAGAAACTGAGACAAAAGATGTAAGTGCACACGATAGACTAATGTGATTATAGTAGTCGTATAAATGTATCCTTTGTGGGCGATGTGTCTGGTGATGTCGGCGTTCATGGCCCTCTATGGAATTCTATTATTTGCAGTTGTCAGCAACTGGATGTCACTGGTTGGCCTTTCAATCCGTGTATTTAGATTATTCATGTATTTTATTCAGTGTCTGTCTCTAACTTTCTGAATTTGAATTATATGTTCCCGAATTCCATTCATTCATGTCAGGTACCGCTTCTCATGTTGTTGCTTCGACCGTGTCAAGAGTATATACAAGGGAATCTGGTTTACCAGAACTGACAGCGATCGATGGTAATTTTCCTGTCAAGATTAGTCTGCAACTAGTTCAATTAGCGCACGAAAATTGCGTCAAGTCGATGAACAGAGTTCTGGATACTGGAATGAACTGACTTGGAAACAATATGCACGTCTATGTGCAGTGCCGTAATGTCCAGAGCAGCGCTCTTCGTCGTGTGTCCAACCAGAAGAACTTCACGGCTTCATATATGTTTCCACTTCATTAATATGTAAGAATTATCTCAAGAAAACATGACCATGCAGCTTAATATGGGAAAATACTGCAATGTGACCCGCTTTGTAAATTGGCTCATTTCCTTGGTCGATAGTGAGCGGAAATCGTCAGTTTGGCACACACTGCATAAAGACTCCCTAACAGCATGCATATACGTCAGAGACAATACCCAGAGTGTAAACATAAGAGGCAATTGAGAAGTAGGTCCGCCTATAGATGTCTACCTTAAAATCAGGAGTATTTCATCTAACGTCAGTAAATAATACTGCTGACGCTGACGTTTGTCATAGGTACATTGATCATAATTGCAATAGATACGTTCAGATCGAGGATAAACCTGAACACAAAATTCATCAGAGGAGAAGAAAAGAAAAAAAAATCAATTCCAACAAAGTTGCCTGTATTACAGCGGTGATAACGGCCGGGGAATTAACAAAACATCTCATATTTGAGCATTTCCTGCAATATAGTAATTATACTTATTCGACTATTCCAAAACAATATATTGTCGTCTTAGCTACCCACATATACTCTCGGAGTACCTGTGTCAACGGTAAGGTTGCCCTGATGGCCACGACATACACAAATGATCACCTTGTTAAAGCATGCCTGCTTAGAATAACTTAAGGATTGTGATTGTGGCTCTTAAAATCTTGAACAAACCAAAAGACACGTGACGCTTTCGATGACACTCGCTCGTCGGCACACGACAGGAGCGACAACTTAATGGTAATGTTACGAAATAAAATGTGTGATGATGACACGTACTTGAAAGCAGCTCAACATAGGACATGAAGTTGCGTGAGGCAGCAACACGGAGGGCTTGCAACAAGCTTACCAGGATCTGGGAGTCGGTACTTCCCAAAAACCCAAAAAGAAAATCAATAGTTGAGTATGTACTGTTGTAAGCAGCCTAGACAATGACGTCTACATAAGCAAAGAAATTAGATGGATTCTATACCAGAATACTCAGGATAATGTTAAGCACACACTAGAGCCTGTGTGGGGAGTTGCCAGAGCTCTCAATACAAGATAGACAAACATGGAGGGCCGTTGTGATCCAAGGAACTCATTCGAGATAGGAAAGCCAGCAATTAATAAAGCAATTAAACATATTCAGGATTTCTAACATAGGAAGGGACGACCCGACTCTGCGTGGCCTGGGCGGTAACGAGTGCCGACAAGGAGTGTGCAACTAGCTGTCGCTACATGCGTCGAGGGAACAGTCGTCTCCGAGCCGTGTGGAGGCCATCGATCGCCACGGCCAGCTGCTTCTGCAATTAACGTCAGTGCGTCGTCCACTGTTGCTGGTTGATTTTATGAATATACATATTTGTCACACGTTTCTCTTGTCTGATGCCACATCAAACCTACCTAGTATCCACTGCAATATGCTAGCTTGTTTGTGCAACTTTTGTATGTAGTTTTATTGTGAAACCATCAGACAAACTATTAAATTAATTAAGCATTAACTGAATTGAAAATCGAAATGCTAAATGATTTTCTTCCTTAGTGAAATTTCGTAACTTTGTCATGTGATCGGCGAGAGGATGGAGGTCACGTCCATGATCAGCGTTGACCCTCACTGTGTTTACCATTTTGGGTATCCACACTTCTTGCCAGATCTAACGACTAAAGACAATTATTTGGATGATTTGAAAAAAATTGCATTTTTATTAAATTGACTGCGAATGTTACCTAAACTATCCACACAATACATATTTGGACACCAATGAACCGGATTTGATATATGCTAAATCAGTCGAGGAAGCAGTTTTAACAATAAAATATGGCTGAAATGAGACGTGTTCTGACACAGAAAAGATTTGATATATGCTAAATCAGTTGAGGAAGCAGTTTTAACAATAAAATATGGCTGAAATGAGACGTGTTCTGACACAGAAAAGTCGGAAGACAAGATGTATTCTGGTACGGACCAGACGAGTGACTATATCTGTTCTGGAACGGACCAGGCGACGACGTGTTCTGATACGGACCAATCGATGAAGTGTTCTGATACGAACCAGTCGACGAAGTGTTCTGATACGGACCAGTCGACGAAGTGTTCTGATACGAACCAGTCGACGAAGTGTTCTGAGACGGACCGGTCGACGAAGTGTTCTGATACGAACCAGTCGACGAAGTGTTGTGATACGGACCAGTCGACGAAGTGTTCTGAGACGGACTGGTTGACGAAGTGTTCTGATACGGACCAGTCGACGAAGTGTTCTGATACGGACCAGTCGACGAAGTGTTCTGAGACGGACCGGTCGACGAAGTGTTCTGATACGGACCAGTTGACGAAGTGTTCTGATACGGACCAGACGACTGTGTGTTCTGAGACGAACCAGTAGATGGTGTGTTCTGAGATGGACCACCTGACGGAATAGACGTTTTGTGACACGTGCCAGTTGATGGACTAGACGTGTGCTTACAAGAACCAATCGACACCAGACGTGTTCTGACACGAACTCGACACGAGACGGGTCAGTCGATGGCTCCGCAGACGAGAAAGCGATGATCTTCTTAACTGGCCTTGAACGACGACGCTTCCTCCGGCGATTAGTGCATTTTTTGCGCAACGCCAGTGATAAAAAATATCAGTATGACATTTAAATATTACATTTGTTATGTCAACGTTGATTGCAACCTGTAGAATGGGCTGCGTTGGCTCGATGAATGGCAATAATTACCTGTCTGTAGCTGGTTACGTATTCAAGCTTGGACGCATAGAGGAGATTAACGGTGAAGACTACGACCGAGTATGTAATCTCTCTGTTGGTAAGCGAAACGTCACCGATGACGCAAATACGACTGATCGCCTCTGCGATTATCCAATCTCCAACTGGACGTCACCTTATTTCGTCCGTGAACTTATCACAGTGGCTCTTCCTCGACCCGAGCGCTAGCAGGCAGCAGTGTAATAACTCCTTAAAGAAGTAGGCATACATACAAGTTAAGGCCAGCCGCATACACAAAATATGTCTATTATTCGTATCAAAATTTTACAGCCATTTTTATTCTGACCAGTTGATTGTGTTGCCCGTTACAAAACACCAATACGTCGTCGACGAGCGATTACATACACCATTGGCTATCACATAACGTCGAGTGTCTACTACTGTCTACACAATATATTATTATTTCGTTTTGAAGTTCAGTTATAGCATATATGCTGAGCAACGGTAAACGAGGCCATATGATGTCCGCAGGTTTCGCTGATGCACAACCATTTTCGGATAACAGAAGGTCACGCATGTCCCGTTCATACTAATGCTAAACGGCACCACGCAAGACTTCGGTATCACTGGTAATGGCTGCAGCAGGTGATCATATGTATGGTTGTGCGTGCGTGCGTGCATGCGTGCATGCGTTCGTGTGTGCGTGTTGATGCGTGAGTGCATGCGTGTGTAACTCGGAAACCTATTAAAAGCAGCAGCAACCCAGGAAATGATGAGCGGGAAGCGCAGATGTAATAATATATATTATATGTAAAAAGTACCACTCCATTCTTGTCCTGAGGCGGAGCAGGTGTCTTGAAACGTATTTAGTGATGCATCAACGCATATAAAATGGAATGTTCACTCTCTATTTGAGGACGTAGTTCTCGGCTTCTCAGCCACGTGCACCACACCTACGTTGTTTAGGTTTTTGACCAAATTTGCGGCACTACTATTCTGACTATACGGTTTCCCGACAGTTCTATTTAAACACAAATTCACACAACACTGCGATAAGGTACACGATAAGATCCCACGATGTCATTAGCTGGAACGAAACACCAGACACATCGCGTTTGCGTTATATACATTCAACTTTAGTAGAAATTGCAAAACACATGTTTCTTTTCCATTTGAGTCACATTCTACCCATTTCACTAACGCTGCATCAACGCACAACTGCATCCGTCTGAATGGGAAACTTGCAGTCCTTTATAAAAGGTAATACCGAATCATTCACTTGGCCCACTTAACACTTCACCATCAATACATGTTTATATCGGCCGGCCCTCCTCGGACATGAAACTGTAGACATTATCTGGATAATTGCAGTTTCACAAGTCAAACGGTGGCCACTTTGACAACCATCTCCGGGAAATGACTGTTGTTCTTTGGCAGCGTACCCGGATATGGTGGTAATGTTCCTTGGTCGTGCGGCAGCGTCCGGTGGTTATGCGGCAATGTCCCGTGGTTATGTTGCTGTGTCCCGTGATTATGCTGCAGTGTCTCCTGATTGTGTGGCAATGTCCTGTGGTTTTTCTGAAATGTCCCTTGGATGTCCCCGTGGTTGTTTGGCCGAGTTCCGTAGTTATTCGACAGAATCCCGTGGTTTTTCGGCAGTGTCCCGTGATATTGTGGCAGTGTAGTTTGGTACGGCGTTATTGTCCCCTGGTATTGGGGCAGCGTGTCGTGATCATGCTGCAGCGTGTCGTGATTGTGTCGCGACGTGTCGTGATTGTGTCGCGACGCGTCGTGGTTGAGCGACATCGTGCCGTCAGTGTCGGGCGCAACGCTTGGTGTCGCTGTCGTCAACTGGACGATCTTCTCGTCGTCGACGAGGACATCCGTCGCCTTCCAGCGGCGCCGACTGCGTCGCCGGGTCGTGCGAACGAGGACGCAGCGGGAGACGTGAGTCGCCGCGTAGTACGCGATCACGACGGCGAACAGGGCGACGCTGACGAGGAAGCCACGGATGGCCGAGTCGGCGTCCTCCTCCATTGCCACGTCCAGCATCCCCTTGAGACGCTGGTGCTCGTCCACCAAGAGCAAGGCCGTCTCGTGGACGCGAGTCTCGTTCTTGCGCGAGAAGTCACAAGAAGAGGGGTCGACGGATATCCTCACGTAGTCCATGTCTGCGACGATCTCGTCTCGGCACGCCATCAGCTGCGGAAAGAACTGGCGGTGAGTGTCCAGTCTCCAGCCAGGCTGCCGGCTCTCCGGGTACGTCTGTCGGTATAGTCTGAAGGCCGCCTCGCCGCTGAAGGAGTAGTTGGCGTAGCGGAACGTCTCGCGGTGGCTGAAGCAGACGAGAGAGTGGAAGACGCCACACAACGCCTGCTCCGCGCCCATGTAGTTGATGCTCGCCATCAGGTAGCTGTAGGCCACCAGCCACCGCCACAGTCGGTCGTCGTCCGGGCCGACCCTACGCACCAGCCAGCCGAACAACGTGTCGATGATGTTCGTGTAGAACTACAAACGACAAGGTTTCCGATAACATGTTCGTGTAGAACTACACGCAACGAGGTTTCTCATATACCATGTTCGTGCAGAATTACATACGGCATCACTTATCAGAGAGCATCCATGTAAGACATGTATAAACATTGTAGACATCAGCATTATATATTATTGACAACCACATCATGATGATTATAATATGATGACCGGAGCCAGCACATCACAAACATCGGGGCTATATATGTGGAGAGTTGCCAAAATTCTCATATGGTTTGAGAGCGAAAGACGCAGGCCACTGCTACAGGAAATAGACGAGTCAGTGTCTCGATTGGTATACTGATTATCAAAACAGCTACCAGGGAAACACGCACTCATTTGCATTAACTTCCTGAAATGTGACACAAGCTTGGAAAGGGAAGAAATCAATCAAAACCGCAATGCAAGACGGAATATGGAGGGTCACTGTGGTTCGTGGAACCCATTCAACGTAAACGAGGAAGCGAGCAATGTAAAAAATATTACAAGCAAACAATAAGTCGCTACGTTAGCCTACATAAGCAAGCATACGTACACGATACATCCGTACTATATTACACGTAGTATGTTTTTCGTAATATGTGAAGCTGATTATACACACATCGAGTTCCTTCCAGAAGTAGTCGCCCGTCTTGACGCGAGAGCGCGTGTTGTCGAGCACGGCCGCGAACAGGTAGTCTGCGCGGAACATCTCGCCCTCGTCCGCCGACCCCGGCCACACGGAGACGTCGGCCAGCGACTGATCGGTGAGCTGACGGGCCACGGACAACTCCTGCAGGGCGGCCGTCTGAGAGTCGGGGGTCCTCGCCGTCATGTACAGCAGTGTCAAGCCTATGGGACAGACACAGGGCATGGTACCAGTGGTTCAACAAAAAACGACTACTGCAGCAGGTATTTGTTGTTGTTGTTTTTTGTTGTCGTTGTTGTTGTTTTCGTTGTCGTTGTTGTTTTGGTATTGTTGTCGGTATTGGTGGCAGGTTTGGTGGTGGTGGTGGTGGTGGTGGTGGTGGTGGTGGTGGTGATGGAGGCGGTGGTGATGGAGGTGGTGGCGATGGTGATGGTGGTGATGATGATGATGATGGTGGTGGTGGTGGTGGTGATGATGATTGTGGTGGTGGCGATGATGATGATGGTGGTGGTGGTGGTGGTGGTGATGATGATTGTGGTGGTGGTGGTGGTGCTGGTGGTGGTGCAGCTGCTGCTGCTGCTCATGATGATGATGATGACGATGATGAAGATGATGATGATGCTGCTGCTCATGATGATGATGATGACGATGATGAAGATGATGATGATGATGCTGCGACGACGACTTTAATAGCAGTTGGAATTACAATAATAGTTGCAATGACTGTTATCGTCGCATTGGTATTTGCAATATCGATACCAGATTTAGCTGTGATCGAAATAGTAGCGGTAGCAAAAATAGCACAAATTATATGAGCCTCTGCAGTCACATTTGTCGTAGTAGCTATGCACGTCTTGCATCACGGCCGCGTACCTCCTTGGTGTCCAGTCTAACTCGCCAGTCCATGCATTTTAATGCAGAATGGCACACAACGGAGCCTGTTTGCACTCGCTCAGCATGCAGGTCGAGTGCCAACAAAACAACGCTGGTAACTCACAGACAATTTGATATGCGTCTTGGCACAAGGTGACGTCAGCGCGTGTTTTGTTTTAAATATAGTTGCTATATATAATTTGCGTTCTCTTGTAGTTTATGACGCGATATATCAACATCCTCTGCATGCATGCATGCATTAATGCATATATGTATGTATACATGTATGTATGTATGTATGTATGTATGTATGTATGTATGTATGTATGTAAGTATATATGTGTGTACGTATGTATGTACATATGTATGTATGTATGTATGTATATATGTGTGTGTGTATGTATGTATGTATGTATGTATGTATGTATGTATGTATGTATGTATGTATGTATGTATGTATGCATGTATGCATGTACATATGTATGTATGTATGTATGTATGTATGTATGTATGTATGTATGTATGTGTATGTATGTATGTATGTATGTGTGCATGTGTGTATGTATGTATGTATGTATGTATGTATGTGTATGTATGTATGTGTATGTATGTATGTATGTATGTATGTATGTATGTATGTATGCATGTACGTATGTATGTGTGTATGTGTGTATGTGTGTATGTATGTATGTATGTATGTATGTATGTATGTATGTATGTATGTATGTGTGTGTGTATGTATGTATGCATGTACATATGTATGTATGTATGTATGTATGTATGTATGTATGTGCGTACGTACGTATGTATGTATGTATGCATGATAGTATGTATGTATGTGCCTTGTATGTATGCATGCATGCATGCATGCATCGCATAGTCGTAGCAGTAGCTGTAAAAATCGTTAATAATGAATATACAAAGGTTCCATGTCGATTACCATGTACACAGACACATAGTAGTATCCTAGGACAGCCCGATGCGTTAGCATTCATTTATACATTTTCCTGATCACCGCAATGATGGTGATCATTGATCAGTTTGGCGTGGTCCTGGAGCACGTAGATTCTCCTGACATGCACGATCCTTGATAAAGACCAAGAAAGTCTTCTTCGTGTTGAACGATTTCTCCCGATATGTGTTATTTCTTCTTCGACAGTCATGCTTCGAGATGCATCAAGTCTTCAAATCTTCAATTATATATTGCTAAAATGTAACAATTTACTATCCTTCAGTTTGTAACGTCATCTTCGAAGGTGGTGTGAGCTAAAACGTTTGTATATACACTAACATCGTGCAGTTCAGCGTTTCAAAAAGGCTGCTACGATGACTTGATAACTTCGAGGGCGGCTTTCTGAAATCCTTCTGCCTTTGGTGCCGTCACTACTTCCTGGGTGAGCGCATTCCACATTGGGATAGAGCTCGTAGTTCGTAGTTTATACTCGAGGTGGCGTCTAGTGCGACTATCTACTGTGACAATGATGGTAGGCAAACTGATGGGAACTATTCCATAGTGATTCTTAAAACAACAGATTAGCATCTGTAATGCAACGTCTGGTGTGTAGTGAATTCCACACGAGGTTAGCACACATAAGTGCTTTTCGGCCACATCACTGATCTTCTAAGTACTGCCTCTGAAGTTGGACGTTCATGTTGTGTTGCTTTGATATATTGATATATTGATATATCAGATTTCCCGACGCCTTGCCGTGCGTTGTCGACGTGTGATTGCTTCTGGATTTTTCATTAGCTTTTGTATAGGTTTTAGATCTTGTTGACACATATCTTAGTTAGTCAGCGCTTACGCAAGTGTGCCGCCAACACTGCCACTGATACCGAAATCTAAACGGAAACAACTGAGAAAATCAATTATGTCGGTACATGTATTTAAGTTTTTGGACAGGTTTTTTTTTTACCTGGAACGCTGCTGAATGCCAAGGTTAATCAGGATTATCGGAATTTCTTACACTCGGGTCTAACGACGGGTCAAACTGAGGTCTGCTAAAATTCCAACTTAATACCAGTTATTGCCTATCACTTATATTGATGTATGGCATCATAAAATGTGAGACAGCAATTTAAATGTAATCCTCATCAGGACAGGTCATAAGTGACCCGGATAGTATATAATTGAATTGAGCGTATTTTGTTTCGAAATATCAATGGTTCCAGTTTACCTTCAATTTATTTGAACCTAATAAGGTAAAATATTACACTGTTTACATAATTATTAGCGGAGAAAAAATTGATTACCAAAACCGGTGTAAACATATATCCAGATTGATCAGAACACATATTTGATGTTTAAAAACATAATATTGTTATTGAGTACCGTTAATGTCTCTTTAGTAGCTCAGAATCATAGTTGATTTTGCTAAACATTATATATTTTCTTACGTCGTAGTTATTTGATGATCCAGAATTGTCCTAATTTTCGAAAACAAATTCTTCAATCTCTAGAAAATGGCATTCTTCGAAAAAGCTTGGCGAATGCTTTGCTAGGATTTCCAGGAACATGCACATTTCCTAAAAGGATGGGACTTTGATTTTATGGAAGAATGTCTGAGGAATGTCTGATGAATGTCTGAGGAATGTCTGAGGAATGTCTGAGGAATGTCTGAGGAATGTCTGAGGAATGACATTCAGCTGTGGTGGAATTGCGATGACGTCGTTTCATCCCCACTGAACGGAGAGGTCTGTTAATTTTGTTGGGACAACCGGAAGAAAACCGACAAGTTGGTCTAGACAGGACGGTTATTATGAACAACGCGGGTCCTTGGATGCTGTTTGATGTGGCGGTTTGATGTGGCACTATAAATGCACAGAAGAGGGTGCCGCCGAATGCTTCTAAAAACAGGTCGTGATTTGGCGGATGGCCACATTCAAGTTTGCCTGCTGTGTCCAAACATTTGGTGAATCCTGTACAGCCAGTGTAATATCCACAATATGTAATATCTACTGATCACTATGACTACTTTTGGTATCAGAACAATTTGTTTAATTTTTTTGCAGACAAAATCAATACAACTATGTTGATGAGAAACTAATACCACAGAAGAAAGATGTACAACGTTTGTTCGCCGTTTGTTTGTCCTTGGCAAACGTATACATACACGCAGACAATGCGGGTGCGGTGTGGTCCATGGCATACATACACGCAGGCAAGGTGGTTTGCGGTGTGGTCCTTGGCATACACGCACACAGAAAAGGAGGGATGCTGTGTGGTCCTTGGCATACATACACGAAGACAGGGCGGGTTGCGGTGTGGTCTTTGACATACCTACACGCAGAAAAAGCGGAATGCGGTGTGGTCCTTGGCATACACGCACATAGACAAGGCGGGTTGCGGTGTGGTCTTTGACACACACGCACACAGACAGGGCGGGTTGAGGTGTGGTCCTTGGCATACCTACACGCAGAAAAAGCGGAATGCGGTGTGGTCCTTGGCATACACGCACATAGACAAGGCGGGTTGCGGTGTGGTCTTTGACACACACGCACACAGACAGGGCGGGTTGAGGTGTGGTCCTTGGCATACCTACACGCAGAAAAAGCGGAATGCGGTGTGGTTCTTGGCATACACGCACATAGACAAGGCGGGTTGCGATGTGGTTCTTGGCATACACGCACATACACAAGGCGGGTTGCGGTGTGGTTCTTGGCATACACGCACATAAACAAGGCGGGTTGCGGTGTGGTTCTTGGGATATACGCACACAGACAAGGCGGGACGTAGACTTCATTGTCCTTATCGCGTAGACGCATTTGTTGGCATCTGAGGAAAGTTGAAACATGTCCACTTCAGTGCGTGATCAATGCGGAGTGCACTTCGTATCCTGATTGGATTTCATTTATCTCAATAATAAGCTAAATCTGCGCAGCATCTGCGTGCGATAAAGAGGCAAAAATAGCCCTAAATTCAATTCGCCTATTTCTGAACTGAATGCAGAAGAAGGATAGTCTCTGTCCCGAATACTGACCGTGTTATCGGCCAACATTCAAATGGAGCAAACTCGTACGGTTTTTGCTTCACTCGTGACGATCTCGGATAAAGTGTTTTCTTTACATACCAAAGTGTGTTACACATTCAATGTGGCAGCTGGGCAGCGGCCAGGTAGCGACCGTGTAACGGCCGGGTAGCGGCGTCGCAGTATTTATGATGGGATACCTACTATACGACACATTTGTTGGTATATCCACAGTGACCCATGACATGCAATATGTAGAAAAGTCACTGCAAGGTGTAGTGGTCACCAAACGAGATCCGGTAAAAACCCTACAGTGACCCATAGCATAACACTTGTATGGAAACATTGTAACCCGCCACCCGCACACAATGACCCGTCACATGACACCCTGTATAAACACACAAAGACCCGTCATATGACACCCTGTATGAACACACAGTGACCCGTCACATGACACCCTGTATAAACACACAGTGACCCGTCACATGACACCCTGTATAAATACATAGTGACCCGTCACATGACACCCTGTATGAACACACAATGACCCGTCACATGACACCCTGTATAAACACACAGTGACCCGTCACATGACACCCTGTATAAACACACAGTGACCCGTCACATGACACCCTGTATAAACACACAGTGACCCGTCACACGACACCCTGTATAAACACACAATGACCCGCCCCACCCTGGAGAGATCATCCAGCTGCTCTGTTCCCAGTTTCCTGTCGACGTTCGCAGCTTCGTATTGATTTCCCACCGGATTGGGGATTAATGTCTCGCTGGAATGTTCGATATTGAAAACGACGACGCTAACAAATAAGCGACTGCCCGTAGTCAGCGACAGCTTCGTTCGACCTAGCGGCCGGCTTTTATTATTTAATTTGATAGAAGGGTTCACAATGTGGCAGTTTCTGACCATTTGCTTGAAAATATGTTCTCGCCAAATTACTTAGTGGAACAACTGGTCCCGTTCTAGTACACGTTGTTTCGGTAGAGAACCGCTAAGAGGTATATTGCTTCGTACAACAGAACTCGGTAAATTGTATGGGTAATCTTGGTTCTATCGGTCAATTAAATCCCTTTGCTCGTGACCGGCATGTATATGATCTACACAACGGTAAAGCAGGACCACGTAGTTACATTGATTCAGAGTAATCAGTATTGACAATGTACGTAGTGTTCAACCCAACATAATGAGCATTTGAAACTGTATCTAAGCTAATCGTTTAAATAGTAAATTAAGAGAGAGAGAGAGAGAGAGAGAGAGAGAGATGATGGGGGAGAGAGAGAGAGAGAGAGAGAGAGAGAGAGAGAGAGAGATGATGGTGGAGAGAGGGGGTATTCTTAATAGCCAATTCTCTTCTGTATCCACTAAAGGAGGCAAGAGCTTTGCACTGAACCTTGGAATTAGCACGCACAGTGACACAACACATATCACAGTGACACACCACATATCACAGTAACACACCACATATCACAGTATGCGAAGCACATATGAGGAAAGTTCTGGAAGCCATTAAACGTGACAAAACATGATGAGATTCCAACCAGGCTCCTGAAAGACTATGCCACTGAAACTGTGCCGGTGTTGGCACTCTTTCGGAAGAGCCACTAAAAGCCGTTGTTCCCTTCTATCTGATATATATGCAAGGGAAATAAAAGATCGCACACAGGGGGTTAATGTGTAACGCAGCTCAATCATTTCTACTACTACTACTTTGCAAGAGTGAATGAAGTGCCAGCAGACTGCAAGCATACCTGGGTTGTCCCTGTATACAAGAAGGGAGAGATTGGGCTACGGCATCAAACTACAAACCTAACTCTCTCACGAATATCTTCGTGGAGCACATGATACATGATACATATGATACATGGTAACTTAATGGACCACTTGGAACACCTCAACATACTAACTGACTACCAGCATGGCTTCTACAAGCGTAGATATTGCGAAACTCAGCTCATCCAAACAGTTGATGACCTAGGCAAGCGCCTCAATGCGGCTGAACAGACCGACGCAGTGCTGTTGGATTTTTCCAATGAGTTCGACAAAGTGTCTTATCTCATCTGGTAGCCAAGCAAACGCCATTACGAAGTGTAGGGACATACATTCCACTAGATCCAAAGCTTCCTGGACAAACGTACCAAAGACGTGGTCCTCGAAGGTAAAAGGTCATTCACAACTACTGCTACATTATGCGTCGACCGGGGCATTTAGCGGTCCCATTATCTTCCTGTGTTATACCAATGACTCCCAGACCAAGTATCGACCACTGCAGCCTGTTTGCTGATGACTGCTTCCGGAACATCAACTCACCAGCGGACGCCGACAAATTACAAGTTGACATCGACAAGTGGGACACAGACTGGTTGATGGAGTTCAACCCGGACAAGTGATAAATCATCAGAGTCACAAACAGAAGGAAGAAGAAAGGTGTCAGCTGCTACTCGAACCACGGAAAAACACTGAAGGAGGTCAATGGTGCCAAGTACCTCGACGAAACCGTCGACAGAAAACTTTTTTGGAATGACCACATCTCCAGAATAACAAATAAGGCCAACAACATTGGGGCCGTCTTACAGCGCAACATCAACAAGTGCCCCCAAGCCATCAACGCATGATGTTACAAGACGTTCGTAAGGCCAATCGTCGACTGTATGGGACCCATCCACTGAAAAGGACATCAAATCAGGGGAGAACGTCCAGCGACAAGCATACCGCTTCTTGAAGAGCGACTACCGGCGACACAGCAGAATGGCAACCATGCTTGTCTGTGAGATAATTATAATAATGATAACAATAATGTACTCCATTTTTATCCAACTGTGCAATATAGGAAGTGGCCGCCGCGTTGCAGCTACATTGCGACGTAACATTCGAATAAACCAACGGAAATCCAATCGTGCACTTTCAAGCGAGAACATATTGGAGAGGCGTGTGGCGTAATTGCAGCAAATGGTCAGTCTTCTGGAAATGTCGCGCCCTTGTGCATCCTCTGGTCTGATCCGTTCGAGCTTGAAGCAGACCAGACGTTGTTACAATGAGCTCAATAATTAACTCATTACTTGTTAATCAAGTGTATGTCGTCGTCGTCGTCAATGCGTCTTCCGTGTTGCGCGCCGACAATTCCCAGAACGTGCCGCGCCTGTTATTCTCCAGGGTCGCTTTGTTTTAGAACATATTGCACACAGCGCACGTGTCACAGCTTATTAGTCTGAAGACGCACTGATCCGCTGTATAAAATCTAAGTTGATGAGGGTGATTGTGCTGATATTGCATTATCAATTCCATTTTTAGTCAAATATTCAACATGCAGTTATAAACACACAAATACAGGCACATACGCACGCACGCGCGCACGCACGCACGCACGCACGCACGCACACACACACACGCACGCACGCACGCACGCACACAATGTTATTGTTGTCTTGGTTTGTTTGTTCGAAGGCGCAGAATCACCAGTAGTTTCCAATCCGTTACGATGGCAAGACAATCTTCAACTTGATGCAACTAAACCAATGGAACCCCCGTCGCCAGAACCCCCAAGGAAGCAGTCGACACGTGGCCTCGCAGGAGATACTCCCGAGTCATTGTGCTTCCGTGAACATTCGCACTTGTTGTCGGTAGCACGATTGCATCTCTGTATATGTCATTCCATAATATACCTGTATACATTGTTTTTCTACATGGAAATGCTGTTTCTCCTTCACAACTACGCAACTGTATTTGAGTGGCCATACTTCCAAGGGCCGTCAGGTAAGTTCTCCCATGCTCGCCTTCTCAAATATAGAGCGGAAATAGAGCCAGTTGTCCTAATCAAGCTTCTCCTGACAGTAGCCAGCCAAACGTAGCATCGTGGTCCACTTCATACTGAATCTGAGTAGAACGAATTCCCGACATCGGATGATAAATTCGACGTCGTGTTTGACATATTGAAGATGACATTAACGAGTGCCGTGGCCCGCAGTTAGTAGCATCGAAATACAACGTCTGGAATCTGCGTCTTTGCCCAGAACTCTGGGTTCAGCTTAGTGGACATTTTTGTTCAGGTTGCGAGGCCATTATTAAGATGTCGTAGGCAACTCATTTTGATGCATCTAAACACTGCATATCGCCAAGGCAGTCTACATATCAGTTGGATATGGCATGCATAGTTAACTATATTGTTTGACAATATTGTTATCCACATTTATTAAACATTTTATTGACTAACACTGCTGCGAGAAGATACGGACCTGAAGAACAATCAATAAGTCCTTTACATCTGCCCATGTCTGTCTCTCGGGAAACAGTGTTTACTCTGTGGTATGAGCGTTCTCTCTGAGGCATTGCTCATATATCGTTGTCACATGACGTACTCCGGCTCAAACAAGTTATTATTAGCCGTCTCGTAGGAATATGAAAGCAGCGGTTTAACAACTCAACCGATGTTTAGTATTCAATTGTGCTGAGGCATGTTTTTCTTTAGTGGATTGTATTAGTATCTCTCATTTTAACGTCAAACACTCATAGACATGTAATGTGTCTCCTTTTTTAAGAACTATGGTAAAACTGCTGGTTTACTGGTTACTATTATTACTTGATTGTATTTTCTTCGAATATTGCTTATTTTTGATGTTCTCCCTCTCAAGAAGATACTTCAAACGATTCAAGTAACTACTGTGTTTGGGGGCGTGGAATTGTTCAGGATGGATTTATTGTTTAATGATCATTTCCCATATACACGAATTTACAACTTGTTCAACCCCACAGGCTCTTGATTTAAAATATAAAAAATTAGCATACTGATCTGCTCCGTAGGAAAAAGCATATGTATTGTTTTTGAATTATATAATTAATATAGCATAACACAGTGACACCGACTTATATAGTGTGCGTACGTGCGTGCGTAATTGTGTGTGTGTGCATTTGCATATATATATATATATATATATATATATATATATATATATATATATATATATATATATATATATATTATTATATATATATATATAATAATAATATTATTATTATACTTATATATATATATATATATATATATATATATATATATATATATATATATATATATATATATATATATATATATATATATATATATAATAAATACAATAACTGGTCCTATGTGCATTTCGCCGTGTTATTTGCGTTCGTAACCGTAAGGGCAAGACACAATTAAAGTAGTTAGAATTTAAGGAAAATTTTAATTACATTACAATTGCATCATACATTGTATTTGCATCATACACTATAGTTGCATCATACATTATAGTTGCATCATTCTTTTCCATTATCAGTTCCAATTACGTTCGTAATTGTAATAATTTAATGTTAATCTAAAATTACACGTTTGGAACTGTAGATCTTAAATCCACATGCACTTACCTCTTTCTGTATTAATATCCATTATAAATTGGCCGAGTTGTAATATCTGTCCCCGGGTGAAGTCGTTTCTCCTCTCCACGGCCTCCATCGCCTGCAACAAGACGGATAGAATCGCTTATTAAAGCGGACTACATCAGACTCCGTGGCGCAGCCATTATAATATTATACGCCCAATAGACCATACGATTGACGTTTGATCGTCGAAAGAAGCCTTCGTCATTCTGCTAGAATTGTTTTATTCCTGTGCTGAGACAGATCCCATTCAAAGGATATATTGACGTCATTGAAATTTCACGACTGGCTGCACGGAGGCGGGTGCCATTTGGGTGAATTCACACACAATGTTTGTGTGCATCGCCACTAGAGTTACAAGTTAATGACATGTTTCAACAGAGCCAAGCCGTACCGAATGTTTCAATAGATCCAAGCCGTACCGAATGTTTCAACAGAGCCAAGCCGTACCAAATGTTTCAACAGATCCAAGCCGTACCGAATGTTTCAACAGAGCCAAGCCGTACCGACTGATTCAACAGAGCCAAGCCGTACCGAATGTTTCAACAGAGCCAAGCTGTACCGAATGTTTCAACAGAGCCAAGCCGTACCGAATGTTTCAACACAGCCAAGCCGTACCGAATGTTTCAACAGAGCCAAGCCGTACCGAATGTTTCAACAGAGAGAAGCCGTACCGAATGCAACGCATTAAACATTCCCGAAAAGAAGTGTGTTTTATTTTACTTAGCAGCACCAACTTTGATTTGGAATCAAAGATAAGAAACACCATCTCGCTCCTTTGTATTTCTTAGTATTACTTATAAATTAAATTATAACAATGAAAGTTCCGCTGTTAAGGTTTCAGACAGGTTTGTCAACTCTGCGACTAGAAATTAATCAATACGTTGATGGATGGAAATGAGGACTTAGATCAGTATCATTACAAGAGCGTCCAAGACTGCCGTAACGAATATCTGAGTTCCCTTGTTTCAGCAAAGGGAACACAATTAGGCCGACTTGGTTCATCACTTAGACGTCTTTCTCATACTGTAATAAAATAACGTACATAGGTCATTCGGTAATAACGTTGTAATTGCATAATCCGTGGAGCGCGTGATTTCTCGTGTATTTTACATGAGAAATCACCGTACAGCGGTCATGGTAGCTTGTAACATCTGCACTGGAAAGGGCTCCGGTCCCGTGCAGTTAATATTTTACACGAGAAATCACCGTACAGCGGTCATGGTAGCTTGTAACATCTGCACTGGAAAGGGCTCCGGTCCCGTGCAGTTAATATTGCCTCCATGGCCGGATTATTTCCTCGTTGACGACCGCCGAGAATTGTTTTAATCAGCATAAATATCAAGCCAGGTCAGACGGCTCCTGCGGGGACAAGCTTCTCTGGTGTTTCACTATCTATATCTATCACAGGCGTCCTTAGCTGTTGAATATTGTGAAGTCGAAATTGGTGGTTTCGCGTGTACAGGGGTTCCAAACTACACAAAGCACTTTCCCCACCATAAATATTAGGGTGTTCCCCCTCCCCTTTCCGACTATGTCTATTATTTGTCCGCCCCTGTGATGTCTAACTTTGCTTCTTGCTCAATCGCCCATATAATAGTTATTAAAATGTAGGAAACACCAAGTTGAACAGGTCGACTCAATTGATATGTAAAATTTATCTCGCATATGTAAGCTACGATGTTTTATATTTTAAGGTAATATGTTAAGGTAGACATCTGGAACTAAATGATAACAAGTTATTATTTGCAACATTGCAAAAAATCAAAGCCATTGCAACATTGCAAAAGATCAAAACCATTAAACAAAAGAATACCTTATTCAATATAATTATTAACATATCTACACAGCATATAGTATGCTTGTAGACAACAAATCTATTAGCTGTACAGATTTTGACTGGTCTGGTTGAAAATGTCATAGGTCAACCACGTGATTAGGCGATATTTGTAAATCCCAGAGCTCCGGTGATTGCTCGTTTGCATCTACCGCTAGTTGGCAAACCCGATGTTAACTTCTGTCAGCTGTCTTTCGTTGATAGTCTCGAGCTTAATGGACACGCATCAGAAGAGCATTACTATATTACTATATTACTCGCATAACAAACACTCGGACTCAGGCTGCAATGCAATGTGACGTATTTGTTGTTATTGTTGGACTCTCGATAGGTCAATGGCTTCCTTTTCCACTTGCCATCCGGGCACTTTGCTTTGGATTGCAATCTTGTTAAAATCTTGTTAAATCTTGATTGTCACGAGTCACCAGGAAGGAATCTGGCGAGACACATACACGTGTTTTTTTTTGTTGAAATTCCAGCATATCCAATTCAATTCAATTCAATTATTTATTTCCAAATGAAAAAATACAAACAAAGAAACTACAAAGCAATATGCAATAACATAACACATTTACAAATGGGAATGGAGGAAAATGTAATTACAATACTCACTTTCCCCCAGCACAATCACAACTTGTACAACAAAAATAAATATTGTTAGATATGATTGCCAAGATGTTTGGGAAAAACACCAGGTATATTATAGACAACTATTTGTTAAATATTTGTTAATCTGTGAGTTTATTGGAAATGGAAGCTCTTGCTCTGTGTGTTTATTGGAAACGGAAGCTCTTGCTCTGTGTGTTTATTGGAAACGGAAGCTCTTGAAAATTTTATTTATCCATCTGGTTATGCTTACATGCGCAATGACGTAATGATGATGCTACAATGCTTAAATAACAAAAACTTGTAGATTTAACAAGATTTAACAAGAATGCCATCCCAAACAACAAGTTCCAGATGGCAAGTGGACAAGGAAGCCATTGGCTTATCGATAGTCCAACAATTTTCTCATCTATGTGTAGCCCGCCCTTATCATCAAATATCTGTCAATTCTATTTTTAAACATATTCACACTACTAGCATTAACACAAACATTTGGCAGTTTGTTCCATTCATTTATCACTCACCATTGTAAGAGTTCATTACAAACATTCCTCCCTCCAGGAGTCCAGTCTAATTTTGTATTAAGATCAAAGTAATTTTTGGACTAAATCCCGGTAAACAAGTATATTTGTCTATAAACATGTTTTAGCCTCAGCCACGAGTGGCTGCGTCCTGGCTCTTTGGTTCTAAATCTTCAGGAACTGTTTTCGCCAAACAGGACGTGCCATCGCATAGAGCTGTATTATGTTGACAAGCGTGTGAAGTATCACATCGACATTTCACTTTATCGTTACCCTGAATGCACAATGAAATCCCATCTTGTGTCGTTGCCATGGTAATCCCACTTTGTGTTGTACACAGTATGTTGTGCTTGAGAATTTAAATACATCAACAACACAGCTGGCTGTATGTACATTGGTTAACTAATCTACATTGATTTTCCACAAATAATGCAAAGTGACGACACCGATGTATGTCTGTCATACGACTAAAACATTATGGATAGAACTTTAACAGTATTGAGTTACACAATCAAAACAAACCATAGAAAACATAACTGTTTATTAAAAATTTATATTTTTCTGCAAACAATAAGACTTTTCGTATTGGACTGCCTGTTGCGATCGCATTATTCGTCTTAGATATGTTCAGTTGGACACGCGTGAGAGTGAGAGTGTTGTTCTCGTGGGTGACGCTCGTGGATGGCGTCAGCTGCCCATCCTGTCGTTGATGTATAGTCTACGCTACAGACGAGCCGAGTTGACTCGACCTACGAGCTGGACCGTATTGACAGCGTTATCTGCGGGCGTTTTTGGTACGTTGCTGGTGAGCATTCAGTTGGTGAAAAACGAATTTATCTAGATCCAGAGTTCATAGATACACAGAACCGTGTTGGGTATAATCTAGATTACAGCACCGCCACACTGGTGGCAATAAACCAGGGTATTTGGTCACATGACAATTGCTAATAGGACATTTGCTTGCAGTGACATTCAACGCTCAACATTCTAAGTGGAAAACAGACATTTGCTAACATTGCTCATGCAGTAATCATAGTTAAATTTATTACAAATGAACGTGGGTAGCTTGACTGGATTTTGGTTTATTGGTTTTTAATTTTTTTGATTTGTTGGTTGGTTGGTTGGTTGGTTGATTGGTTGGTTCGTTCGTTCGTTCGTTAGTCCGTTCGAGTGAAGCGTCCAAGTGGAGCGTGGGAACTTATTCTTTATAATGCGATGAATTTCGCGTATGATAGTTATCCCGACGTTTGAACAGCATCAGATATGTAATGAGAAATTGCTTTGGTGTCTTGGTTAAAGACGTGCTTGCCTCTGTGAAAGGGTTGTCCATCAGCAACAATCCATGTGTCATATTAGTTCGACCAGATATTTTACACTTCGACCGTGTATTATACTATTTCCACCATATATTTGACATTTTGACCGTATATTCTATTACTTCGACCAGAGATGTGACTGGTTTTGTGTTTTATTCCATTGTGTCTTCGAACTCATTATAATACGGTCCGGTTCTGGTCCAGCAGCAACTGTCTCGCGCCGCAGAAAATTAGGGTTTGGGCTCTGACGAACAGTTGCGCCATTCTTTTCAAAGCAGCGTTGCTCTGTACGTGGGCCTGACCAATGGTCATGGATGAGTACACCCGCCGCGTGTTCGGTACGGTGAACATCACATCACGTAAATAATTGGCTATATATGTGATTCCCCCAAATACTCGACGTGTCTCACACATGAACGTTCAGCCATCGAGCATAATTAGTGTGATTATAGCTGAAACACACGACGTAATCTGTAATCTGTGTAAAGAAGAAAGTTAGCTTTCTGCAGTGATCTGACGTAGGACAATACAAGGAGTTGTAGATACAGTGCCATGTTTCATAAACTGACGGGTTTTCTTCTTTCCGCAGGGCAAAAAAATTCCCGAAGTTTGTATATTGGCTACATGCCTTCAAGACGGGGATGCAGCGGGTGCATTACTATGTCGATTGGGAAAACAACCAATAATCAGATTGAACCTGTCAGTTGCCAGTCAACACAGTGCATTCAGCATGCTAATAGATAATCTTGTTATAACTTAACCGGAACCATCTGCCGACGAACCGAAGTCGCGCGGTGCGCTCGACGCTCGGCCGGCAAACCGTTAAACGTAGCATGATCTTATTTTGCGTAGACGTGAAGCCACAAAGGAATGTCCCTATTGGGAACTGGATCACGTTGCACCTCGGCAGCTGTCACGATGTTCGGGCATTACAACAATTCATTTGTAATATCGTTAATCCCGCTGGTGCATGCAAATTTTCTAATAAAGTTTCAACCGTCGCGAACGGAAGCTTGTCACGTGAGTTGATGTATGTCGCCATCAGCGCCATCTTAATTAAATAATCTGGCGCTGCTAACTCGCTGTCATTCCGTTTATAGTCGCGTTGTCCCTCGCATTAAAAATGCTAGTTTGCGACTGTAAATTACTTTGTTTCCATAATCGATGGTAATGCGATTTTTTTTTAATTACTTGGAAGTAGACGAATGCAATACCGCAAGATGGCGCTTCATGCGCTATTCCGTCTAAAACAGAAAATATGTGAATTGTTTTCGTCTAAACGGCGCCAGGGGCTGGAACGTTTGTCTTGCATCAATAGTAATAATTCCGGAAGTTACGAAAATTCAGGTAATTACGGATCGGCCATAAATGTCGGGTACACGAAAATCCCGTCGATAATCACGCTTTTATCGAAGCCTGCTTCGTTTACAAGAGGAAATTGCAATGTCGGCTTTATAATATCATCCGTTGTAATTTGATCGATTAGCCAAAACGCGCAGTGCATATATAGATAATACAGCACACGAACTGTTTAAGTTTCGTAAGCAATTATTGCGAAGAGACGGTTTGAGGTGTTTGAAGCGAGTATCCTACCACAAAAGTCAAAATAATAATGACCGCGAAAGGTTTTGAAAGGTTATGTCCGTGAGAGGTTATGTCCGTGAGAGGTTATGTCCGTGAGAGGTTATGTCCGTGAGAGGTTATGTCCGTGAGAGGTTATGTCCGTGAGAGGTTTTGTCCGTGAGAGGTTATGTCCGTGAGAGGTTATGTCCGTGAGAGGTTTTGTCCGTGAGAGGTTTTGTCCGTGAGAGGTTATGTCCGTGAGAGGTTATGTCCGTGAGAGGTTATGTCCGTGAGAGGTTTTGTCCGTGAGAGAGTATGTCCGTGAGAGGTTATGTCCGTAAGATGTTTTATCCGCGAGAGGTTATGTCCGTGAGAGGTTATGTCCGTGAGATTTTTTGTCCGTGAGAGGTTATGTCCGTGAGAGGTTATGTCCGTGAGAGGTTTTGTCCGTGAGAGGTTATGTCCGTGAGAGGTTATGTCCGTGAGAGGTTATGTCCGTGAGAGGTTTTGTCCGTGAGAGGTTATGTCCGTGAGAGGTTATGTCCGTGAGAGGTTATGTCCGTGAGATGTTTTGTCCGTGAGAGGTTATGTCCGTGAGAGGTTATGTCCGTGAGATGTTTTGTCCGTGAGAGGTTATGTCCGTGAGAGGTTATGTCCGTGAGAGGTTATGTCCGTGAGAGGTTTTGTCCGTGAGAGGTTATGTCCGTGAGAGGTTATGTCCGCACCCCGCTTGAAGTAGGGCCAAAGCGGTGCGGCCAACATTTCCGTGTGACACAGCTACACCCTGTAAATCAATATTACCAGAACGTTCAGTAAAATGCACAGAACGTTCAATAAAATATAATAAATCAATGGAATTGGTGCTACGCCTGTTGCTATCGTCTGTACCAAATGCCGGTGTATTATGCCTGCGAACGCTGCTGTTGCTTCTGACTTGGTGTTGAAGTCCCATGTGTCTACATTTCATGAACAAGAGATCAATCTATTTGGCAAGCAGAAGAGAAGATTGACATGCACGCCAGTATCTTTTTGTGCTTAATAACCGAGTATTTCATAGTGAATGTGTTAGCGAGCCAGCACGCCGGTGGAAGTGAGAATACGTCAAATAGAACAAAATAGTGGATTTTCAAAAGTAATTATTTTCAATTGAATATCACACTTCCTGCAACTCATCAACGAAACATAATTATGTTTTTGTCTTCGCTGTGCGCAGAATTTCCGGAATACTAAAATCCATCTAATAAAAGTCATCGCTGAAAAAGGAAAGGATAGAAATCATGAGTGCGAATTCACGCGATGGAGCATGGTTCTGCTGAACAGTCGGACAAAACATTAATTCTTCAGCACGTGTGCGATCGTTGTTGCTCCAAAACAAATGAAATCCTATGGATAAGTATTTTATAGAAAATAATTCAGTAATTTTACGCACAAAATGATGTAAAGTATCATCGGGAGTAAAAAATAAAACAATTCCAAAAGAGCCCCCGGGCTATTATTATTATTATACTACAGGCGACAATAACATTTTTCATTTAAAAATATTGATGACGCGCTCAAGTCATCTGTCACGTGCAGGAGAAAACAATATTGTCCTATTACGCTGAATTCCACTGGCTTACTGAGAAAGAAAACGTTCATGAGTCATACGTAAATTGTTCCTTTACAAAACATGTGAGCATTGTGATCATTGAAAATACCTTTTTGATCAATTATCCGTCGAGTAAAAATTCATTAATTACGCCGTAATTAGAACCTCCCTTAGTTATAACCTCCCCGCCATTATAACCTCTCCACAGTTATAACCTCCCCGCTGTTATAACCTCTCCACAGTTATAACCTCCCCGCTGTTATAACCTCTCCACAGTTATAACCTCCTCTCAGTTTTAACCTTTCCACAGTTATAAACTCATCTCAGTCATATCCTCTCCAAAGTTATAACCTCCTTTCAGTTATAGCGTCCCGCAGTTATAACCTCTGCACAGTTCTAACCTCCTTTCAGTTATAACCTCTATGCAGTTATAACCTCCACGCAGTTATAACCTCCACGCAGTTATAACCTCCCGCATTTATAAACTCCCCGCAGTTGTAACATCTCCGCAGTTATAGCCCCTCCACTGTTATAACCTCCACGTAGTTATGACTTTTGTGCAGTTATAACCATTCGATTGTTCAGCAACGTTCATTGATTAACAAGGCAAGAATGCCCGCTTGTGGTTGAACTGGCGTAGTGAATATGGGATTTAGAAGAAATAATCGTTAATATTGATTTCCAAAGAGCACAGTCTTCTTTACAGCAACAGTAGTGTTAGCAGTCGGCAGCTGGATGGCGTTTCTTTTCAGCTGTAGACGGCTGGGTGACAGGTAATCAGGGCTAACACCGGTCTGGCGTTAGCTTAATTCAAATGTTCATCAGCCATATAAATAATGAAGTTGTCTGACGATATAGAGCTATTTAGACATCGATAAACACGAGCAAATGAAATAGTTCATTTGTTTCCAAATGTGGAAGTACTTAAATGCGTGCTTCATGAAACGAAAGGTGTAGAATTATGTTATGTTGTTCGCCCATAATATTTTAGTTAACGTTGCAGATGTGTCTAACGTTATGAACAGTGTATGTCAATGTCGCTGCCTAAACAAGCATTTTTCATATCATTTACACAAGTTTCGGAGAAGGTGCTCTTAGATAAATTGGCGTTATTGTGGAAACCGCAATATTGAAAACCATTTTGTCAAATATGTCGATATTAGAAACCATAGCACTTGACTAATTGACATGACTGGCATCTTTGGATACAAATATCGTATACAAAGAAACGTGTCATGCGCATAAATAATTTTAAGTTTACATAATGTTTTTCTTACCGAAGTAAACTTAACATTATTTTCTCACGCGGCGAAACACCCATGGTTCAATACGAGTATTCAGGAGAAAATTAAAGAAGATTAACAGTATTGTAAGAAATAAAGGAGACGCTGACAGACCTGGTGGCAGGCGTACATCCAGAAGACGGTGACAGCGAGGAGGGCGGCCATGGGCAGCATCACCAACAGCACACAGCTGAGGCGTCCGAGACAGGTCCGGGGCAGGGCGCGCACGGCCCGCTCCCCCATCCTAGACCAGACGGAAGCCCCGAGTTTAAGCGTCGATCGGATCGTTGAATTAATCGCCTGTATGGGAAAAGACGTAGACTTGTTGTTGGAGAATGGATTCTCCAGGTACGTTTGCGGTCGGCTCCGCAACTTCTGCAGGCCGCTGTGCTGTCCAGCTACGCGGTTGCATTCGCTTCCAAACTTCAGCCGAAATCCGGCATCCAAGGTCGTATGAAGGATGCGTTAAAAATGTTACTTGAATGTAATAAGTTTAATCTTTGAATTTGACCGTGAAGCGTCGTATTCCACACGACGTGTAGGCGCCGACACTCCCAGTATTGAATGTGCGGACTACGATAAGCGCCGCGTAGTTACACGGGACAACTCTATCCCGCCTGGAGAATATTTGGTCACCGAGACATTTCGACGTCTCTCCGGTTAACTTCTCGAAGTATCGTCGCGTCAACTATGTTTCAACAGCGTCGAGTTGCAGTCAAACACAACCACAATGTCGCGTTTTTGTCAACCATGAATGAAATAGTTTTTGTTAATGTTCTCTGTTGATCAACGAACTGACCCCTGAAAACGCACGGACACTTATGCAAGTACGAGCGATGGTCCGGTGACTGTCACAACTCTAATTTCTTAAGGAAGTGACAGGCGACGATGTCGTCGCAGCCTGCCCTCGTTCTCTGTGTGTGTCTCTGCTGTTGCTGTCGGTTATTGAAGCAGTGGTTGCGATGCTGGCAGATTCCATCGATGCCGAGTGGGCGGGCTCGAGCGGCCCCGTGCGGCGGTATCGAGCGGCGGCGGGCGGATCGCGCGCCAGATTAGCATCATGCGCATGCATGACCTCGCGGTGGGACGGCCAGACTGCCGCCCGACCAGCTGCAACGCGCTCGGCCATGTTTATTAACAACTGTTGATTGCACTATAATCGGAAGTACGTCACTCTGTTCGTCAGGTCTGGTCAGGCGGAAGACGGCACATTGTCGCTGGCGGCTTCATGGCTCGACTGCGTCAAGCGCAGCTGGCTTTTAATAGTGACCGTTAAGATACATAGCCCGAACCTGACTGTATAAGGTGTCGGTTGAATAGATCGGGCCGACTCATCAATGCAGAAATCACACGGCAATAATAGTACGTTGTGAGCATTAGTTCGTGTGATTACTATACCACGAAAACGCTAGGCTTGCCTTCTACATTTCACGCGCACGCACGGGTTCATAGATTGAGTGTGTGTGTGTGTGTGTGTGTGTGTGTGTGTGTGTGCGTGTGTGTGTGTGCGCTGTGTGTGTGTGTGTGTGTGTGTGTGTGTGTGTGTGTGTGTGTGTGTGTGTGTGTGTGTGTGTGTGTGTGTGTGTGTGTGTGTGTGTGGTGTGCGCGTGCGTGCGTGCGTATGTGCGCGTCGCGTGCGTGCGTCGGTCGGTCGGTCGGTCGGTCGGTCGGTCGGTCGGTCGGTCGGTCGGTCGGTCGGTCGGTCGGTCGGTCGGTCGGTCGGTCGGTCGGTCGGTCGGTCGGTCGGTCGGTCGGTCGGTCGGTCGGTCGGTCGGTCGGTCGGTCGGTCGGTCGGTCGGTCGGTCGGTCGGTCGGTCGGTCGGTCGGTCGGTCGGTCGGTCGGTCGGTCGGTCGGTCGGTCGGTCGGTCGGTCGGTCGGTCGGTCGGTCGGTCGGTCGGTCGGTCGGTCGGTCGGTCGGTCGGTCGGTCGGTCGGTCGGTCGGTCGGTCGGTCGGTCGGTCGGTCGGTCGGTCGGTCGGTCGGTCGGTCGGTCGGTCGGTCGGTCGGTCGGTCGGTCGGTCGGTCGGTCGGTCGGTCGGTCGGTCGGTCGGTCGGTCGGTCGGTCGGTCGGTCGGTCGGTCGGTCGGTCGGTCGGTCGGTCGGTCGGTCGGTCGGTCGGTCGGTCGGTCGGTCGGTCGGTCGGTCGGTCGGTCGGTCGGTCGGTCGGTCGGTGACTGCATGAGTGTGTATTGACCACGCTGCTATGTTCACCCTTAGCGCTCAGGTGCGATCTGGTAGTAATGGCTGTAAGCACTAAAAGGATACATGTCTGTCTCGAGTCCCAAGAGTCATTTTCACATAAAGGTTAATACACAAAGAGAGATTATACCTTGCACAAGGTATGATCGATAGCGGGTTAGTGGTGAGCCTTAAGTCATAAGTACCGGAAGACAGTTTGCCGATCAGATGTTTGTGGTTTGGGCTAGACAAGCGGCACAAGAAACCATTGAGTTGTTAAGTTGACTACAACACTGTGATTATTAGGCTTTTTCTACAACAAGATATGTACGTGTGTCAGTGCGATCACTTGAGTGGTGTGTCTCGCGATGTCTTTGTAGTTCTCCAGCCGCCGAGGTCTTATCTATTTGATTTACCTGTTGAATGGTGATATATCTCGACTACAATGGCACAAGCGGAAGAACTGATCCATGGACATCTTTAAGATGCAAGTCCATAACTATCCTAACGTCCATCGAAAATCGATCGCAGAAGAAATGCACTGGCTAAGCACACGTTGTAGAGTGGATGCCCACGGTGGCGAAACAAATAATTTACAAACATGGCACATTAGGTAAACTCGTTTGTGCTACTGATAAGTTTCTGTCTACAATCATTGCACCTTTCTTAATAAGTATTGTCCGACCAAGTCGTTATCGCCGCCCGTAAAACCACGCCAAAAGGGAGTCACAGTCATTTGTGCTGACCATAACACGTGCCGGCCATATTCTTAACGTCCTGACGGTGTACTTAAACGTCCCCCATGGACACGTTGATATTTGGCCAACTACTCGAACTCAATAGTATGCGGCAAGCCGCTATCTGCACTTTCCACTGGCTACACTGTATTAGCTGCAGCGCGTCACTCGTGGATGCTGTCGAATTATGCAGGCTGTTGAATCCCTCTCAAGGGTGGTTGCCGATGTTAGATAGGAATCCCTCTGGACACATGGCGTAGGTTGCAGCCAGCTGGGTTGGACTCTCCGTCTCGGACACAGGCACACATGTGGCTGTTTTCAGTTGCGCGTGGAGACTCATGCAACCGGAAATGCGCGTGTGTGTGCAGATGCTTCGATGCGTGCAAGGCACATATGAGTACGTAAGCAAATATAAACATAAACTGGTATGCTTGCCTACGTACAGAAATGTACGTATGGGAGACTGGGGCTAGAAGTAACAAGGAGAGTTTGTAACAATGGGCCTAGCAGCAAGCGTTGTGATCCAACGTTATTCATCAGGCGTCGCTATCATACCCTGGTGGTATATCATATATATATGTCATGTCATCCAATAATTTGCAGTAGTTGCAGAAGGGTGCCATATTTTATATTTTTGTGGGGTCAAACTAAATTGTTCTATTGTCTAAGGATTTCATATTGTGTCAAGGGAAAGGTGTGTAGCACTTTGAACTGCCTGCATTTAAAAAACCTTGAGAGAGGACCGTTGTGCCTAAAGAGAATAGGCGGCTGTTGTTTGTGATATGATGAGAAATGTGTAGTGTGTGCCTTTGGCGTACGTTGTAACAGAGTAAGATAGACAGGGGGCCCAAAGCTTTTAGTTGTGTAAACTACGCCAAGAGGTATGATGGACTGGAGGGACCATCCCCCGACATCTCAAAAATGCGTTGCTGCCGGGTCGGAGGTGGTGGGTTGTCCCCGAAATCACCCATCGAAGGGGGCCAACAATTACGTTTATTTATGGGAATGACGCCAAGGCGAAAAACAGTGCCAAATGTTCCATTGGGCTTCCTTGAGCATGGAATGACCAATGCCAGAAATTTTAGTTGGGGCCTCCCCCTGCCAGCAACCCCAAAGGATGAGAAAATGTGGACATTTATATATGGAAATGACGCAAATGCTAAAAACAGTGTCAAATCTTCCCTTGAGGTTCCCCGAATACGGAATGACCAAAGCCAACAATTTTAGAAAGGGTCTTCCCCGCAAGCATACCCCAAAGGGTGAGAAAGGGATATTTATTAAAGGAATGGCCCCAAGGGTAAATAAATAACAGTGTCACATCTTCCATTTGGGTTCCCTGAGTACGGAATGACCAATGCCAGGAAGTTTATATAGGCTTTGTCCCCACCAGCAACGTAAACCCCCCAGTCCCAATGGTTATTACTTCCATTGTAATCATCGTGTGTACATCATTTGATCTATCAATTATGATCTCGATGAGAAGAGTCTTTACAGAAACACAACGTTGTTTGGTTTTGACAAATATTTTAATACTACCAAGTCATAACTAACGCACAAATCCATGAAGTCGAACAGCACAGCGCCGACACTACTATACTACAGCACAGTACAAAGTGATCTTGCTAAAAGCCTTTCCAATGAAGCACTTGGTTTCTGTATAACTAAAAAAAGGAATTCGACAATGTGTATAGTCGTTGTTCATTGTCCAATTATATATTCATAAGGAAAATAGTATTGTTATTACACTTATTGTTCTAATGAATGCTTTGGATGTCATCACTGTCCTCGCTCCATGCATTGCCTGACTCATCATCTGCTGACGTCGCTCCCACGCTGTCCCCATCGTCCGTAGCAGTGGCTGCTAGTGACTCAAGCAGTGCACTAGTCATGTTCCAAGCAGTTTTCAGTCTCATTCCATCCGTAGTAGGTGGTACTCGCCTCACCAGTCGGATCAGTCTGGTCGACCGTCTTCCAGATCTTTGCACAAAGTGGGCCGTTTTTATGTGATTGACAAGAAACTTGGCGCATGGGGAAGAGAGGTACAGTTAATCTTCGTTATTCTGACCAGGGACTCTTTCTCATTACCACCACTCATGTGCATCAAGGCCGTGTACCTTGCCTCGTTGATGTCAGAGGTTTTGAAATCGTACAACAAGCAGACACAAGGAGGTGACAGCTGGAACGTCGACAAGTCTAAGAAGAATGGGTAGACCTCACTAGAACTTTTCCGGAGGAAACGCTATTTGCATAGAACGCAATTGGGGTGTCGGGTGAGGGTGTCGGCTTCCTCGAGTCGACCTTCAAGGTCATTGGGTACTTCTATTTGCAGCAGTTGGTCTTCATCGCATTTACTACCATGTGATACGTATGCTGTCCTATGATTGGCCAGTAGTGCGGCTCATTTCATTCCTCCATGAGGAAATGGGTCAACTCTTCCCTGAATGCGTCATGTTTTAGGAGCTGCGTCCCACTCTACCGCTGGGTCTGGTCAAGGCCAGTGATGATAAATGTGTGATGATATCCTGAACGACGCAGCTTTCGTTCCGAATCTGATCAATGGTGAGGGGTACTTGTCGAGTACCAATGGGATTTGTTCACCACGACTGGAACACATCTTCACCAAACTATCCCTGGCCATGACTGCACATGTTGACTTGCAGCACGGTTTCATGTACTAGGATGCCGCCACCAAATCACTGTTTTATCCATCGCGTCATTCCATTAAATAAATGCCCCTTTTATAACCCTTTGGGGTTGTTGGCAGGGGGAAAGCCCCCACCTAAAATTGCGGGCACTGGTCCTATCCTACTCAGGGGACCCTAACGGAATATTTTACATTGTTTTTACCTTGGCGTCATTCCCATAAATAAATGCCCCCTTTTCTCACCCTTTGGGGATTGCTGGCAGGGAAAGGCTCCGCTTAAAATTGCTGACATTGGTCATTCCACACTCACGGAACAGGAACAATTGGCACCTTTTTTATCCTTCGCATCATTCCATTAAATAAGTGAACCTTGTCTCACTCTTTGGGGTTGCTGGCAGGGGTAATCCCCCACCTAACATTGCTGACATTGGTAATTCCGTACGCAGGGAACCCCAAGGAAAGACGTGCTAAAAGAGTTTAGCCTTGGCGCAATTCCCACAAATAAGTGACCCTGTTCTTACCCTTTGGGGGTTGCTGGCAGGGGGAACCCCCCCCCACCTAAAATTGCTGGCATTAGTCATTCCATAGTCAGGGAACCGCATGGGAACATTTGACACGGGTTTTAGCCTTGGCGCCATTCCCATAAATAAATGTACTTTTTTTGCCTCATTTGACGGGTGATTTCAGGGGCCACCCCCAGCCCAGACCCGGCAGCAACGCAATTTGGGGATGTCGGGGGGGTGGTCCCTTCAGTCCATGGGGTCAAACCTTTTGACGTCGTTTACATAAATAAAACCTCTGGGCTCCCAGTCTAAAAGGGGTAAGTTGTAGCACCATTACAACAATGTTGCCGTTCAAGTCAATGATGGTATTGCCATCCATCAACAGAAGGACATCACACTAAACCTGCCACAACGTCAGATGCAAGGAACTTCATTTCCCCTGTATCCATTGACATGTATACCCCTTCAAGGGCGTAGGAACCACTTCTGCCGCACAGGCCATGGCCGGACCACTTTTCCCGTCACGTGCTGATCCCGGCTGATGGTATCTGGCGGGATCAGCCAGTTTTACTAATACGTTTAAGAGACTCGCAACATTCCAAACTAAAGTAATATCAAAATCCGAACAGCAGAAAATTCCGATTTACGCAGTTTGACTATTCCAGCGTGATTGAATCACCATTTCAACAGATTTTACGAGACAAAATTGCCAAATTGAGAAGTAATTAACTTGATATTGATAAACATAATATACACTTGCATATTCTGATAGGTGCATTTATAAAGGTATATGTATTCGCAATTCCAGTCGAATATAATTTCTACTATTATAAGCCACACCTAGGCCGTGACGGAATCACAAATTAGTGTGACGGAATCACTCTATTTTTCCTCTTAAATTGGAATGAACTAGTTTTCATTCAGATATATATTTTTTTCAGAATAGAGCAACAATTAACAATATAACAAGCTGTAACACTCAAAAGATAAGTAGAACAATCCAATATTCAAAAATTCCACCAGGTGAACTTATATTGTTCTAATCAGCGCATTGATCGCATAAAAAATCACACGTGACCGGGTCATATACCAAGGCTTAGGTCGTGTGAAACCAATGTTTACAAACAGGACACTGGATCAATTCTTCGGCATCGTCGCCATACCAGTTGCCCTGACACACCCAGCATATGATACTTGGATCATCTCTAGACGTTTTCGTAATGCCACGACCGCCGGATTTCGACGTATTAGGTAGGAATTCGCTCCATGAATACAGTGGAATTTCTGGAACCTTCCTCTGAAGACTTTCTAATAGGAATATAATGTTGCTGTGATATTGGGAAACAAACACATTATGCGGCTTGTCGGAGGATTACAGGCATCAGGAAATGGAATCATTCAGGTAGTAGTCTTCAACAAGCTCGATAGTTTCGACTACACGATTTGATCGCGGGAGCACGACTTGGCGTAAATTGCTATTAATGGTGGTTGTTATTTCTTTGTGAATATTATAAGATCAAAACATAAGTGTTTACTTCTAAAGAGACAGTTCGAAAATATGAGTGGGAAAGGAACTGATGTTGATGTGATTCCGTCACGGTTCATGCGCGTGGATGGAATCCCATCAGTTGACCCCACACTGGATTGGGAGTAAACAGCCGAAAAGACAGATGGTGACTGATAACAATGCTAAGTGGTCCATCGCGACAAATCATCTCTCCTTGACCCGTGTTCTGAAACTAGTGCAGGGGCCACATCATTACCACCGGACACTGTCACCAGGGACCACAACTGTCACGGGATCATTATACACATGCAGTTTCCATTATCTCGACGGGAAAGGCGTCGACGGTCTTGTTAGATAACGATCGTCTGTAGAATTAATGTAGGTTCGCCATACACAAAGTATGATCGATTACATACATTGCCGGCGGTACATCGCACAAGCGTAGGCTCTGATCACTGCATTGTTACTGCAAAGACAGTGATGTATAGAAACGATACACGTGTGAAGATCAGAACAGACTCTAGACAAAATAGATGAAACAGAAACAGAAATATACGAAATACGTATTTCTGTTCTATTCTATGTCCCTCGTCTAGCCGCCAGTGACCTTCGCTTTCATCTTCCCAGTTGATTGGGAAACAATAAGAAGTTAATGGATGCAGTTTCTTTGGTGCGGCAAATTTACAACCGATGATAAGGCGTTTAGCGTAATATGCACGTTTAGTTAACTAATACAGTGTACTCCCAATTGTCACGTACAACCTATAAGAAATGATACATCGTATATTTGAAAACACGTAGCTTTTATAAAAGTAAAAACATTTTCCAGTACCTAATCACGACTATACATTGACAAAATCATGCTTGACCCGGGGGCGTGTTATCCCGCACTGTAAGGAGTGTCCTGCTCCCAGTAAGTATGATGTAGACATATCTTGATTCCTGCGTTAATACTAACTAGCGCCTATATTTTGTAATAATAAATGAAACTCTATGCACTAGTGATGAATATAAAAACAGTTGCACGATGTTAAGCGTGATTTGTTTGTGTCAGCACAACATTACAAATAGGCTTTAGACAGCAGCATTGCACGCATCCACCAGAGACAAAACAGCAAGCGCATATAATATTGGAAATACGAGGGGGCGTCTTATCCAACGGGGGTTCCTTGCACTACCCTAACCTACACACGTGCAAACGTGCACATGTGTATACGTGCGTATGTGCAAACGTGCGCACATGCATGCGTGCGTGTCTGCGTGCGCGCATACGTCCATGTAGCAGTGGCCACATCGGCGTCAGCAATGATACCAACAGCACCGAGAGCAGCCGTATAGAACTCGTTGTGTTGCATTTTACGTGCTGCACTGATACCACACAAGACAATGCCTGATAGGAGATAACCAGTGAAGCCGAATGTTAAAATGCACCATACTGTGATTACACCATTAATTGATTTTGAGACCTGGCCACATGTTGATGTGGTTTTAGGTGTATCTCTGGCATATAAACTACGGCGTGGGAGACGAGAAGAAAGCTAACCGTTGTGATCAGTGAAGAAAGTGTGTGAGGCAAAGTTGCGATCGCGTGGATATGTTATGTGCAATGAAGAAGAGAGCGCTGCGAAGGTGGTATTGAACAGACAAGTTAAAGGGAACATATGATGATGAAGACTAAGATTTAGATGATATTATACAGCATAGAGAGATATGGAGAAGAAATGGTGGTATACGAGGATACAGCGAGCATAACATATTGGAGGAGGAGAATCCAAGAACACATTGGAAGAGGAGGAGAATCTAAGAACATGTTGGATGAAGAGGATCCAAGAACATGTTGGAGGAAGAAAAGGATCCAAGCACATATTTGAAGACGACGAAGATCCAAAAACATATCGGACAACGATGACGACCCAAGAACATATTGGAGGACGAGGATCCAATAACACATTGGGAAGGAGGATCCAATACAATGTTGGAGAAGGAGGATCCAAGAACATATTGCGGGTGGAGAATCCAAGAACATATTGGGGAGGAGGATCCAAGACGATGTTGGAGGAGGAGGATCCAAGAATATACATTGGAGGACGAGGATCCAAGAACACATTGGGGAGGAGGATCCAAAATCACGTTGGATGAGGAGGAGGATCCAAGAACATATTGAGGGAGGAGAATCCAGGAACATATTGGTGAGGAGGGTCCAAGACCATGTTGGAGGAGGGAATCCCACTAGTTGACCCCACACTGGATTGGGAGTAACAGCCGAAAAGACAGATGGCAACTGATAACAATACTAAGTGGTCCGCGACAAATCATCTCTCCTTGACCCGTGTTCTGAAACTAGTGCAGGGGCCACGTCATTACCACCGGACACTGTCACCAGGGACCACAACTGTCACGGGATCATTGTACACATACAGTTTCCATTGTCTTGACGGGAATGCTTCGATCGACGGTCTTGTTAGATAACGATCGTCTGTAGAATTAATGTGGGTTCGACAGTGCACAAAGGATGATTTGATTACAAGCGTAGGCTCTGATCACTGCATTGTTACTGCAAAGACAGTGATGTGCAGAAGCGAGACACGTTTGAAGATCAGAACAGACTTTAGACAAAATAGATGAAACCATAACAGAAATATACGAAAGATATATTTATGTAAACAAAGCTGCTACACAGAAAGTACTTCCTGTTCTGAAGAAACACAAAAGAAAATGTGTTCAGACGACCCGCGTGTCACAACAGCCAGGAAGAACAAGCCTTGGCAGGTCAACTTTAACTTTTCATTCATAGACTCCCTAAATGAACATATGGGATTAGAACCTGGAAACTGCACACGACAATAAGAGACAGCTATCTATAGAGAATTTGATTGGAGTCAGCATGAGGCTTTTTTGAACAATTTCGTCGTAGAGAATTGGGACTGATACTGGTTCTACGTGATGTAGCAATTGACTCCGATGTTTTACTATATCGCACCTTATCGCGTTCTGTCGCGCCGTATCGGGTCAAACCGCACCGCATCGGGAGTGCTATGCTCGTATCGCAACACATCTCATCGCGTACGGGCGACCGTAGGCGATATGTAACAACATCGGGCGACGTCGGGATGTTCGAGAAGATAGTAGTAGACCTATGTTCTACGATGTTCTACTCCAGGTTGTACACATTTAATTACAAAGATGTAAGCTAGAAAGTTCTGTTCTGCTGTTTCCACCACTGCCAATGATACCAAACAAATGTAATTCGTTTACATTTTCAATAACTGTGGCATATATTTTAAGCACATGGATATTTAATGCTTTGTTGATCATTTTATATAGTATGTATTTAGATTTGTTTACATTAAGAGATAGCTTATTTATTTTTAACCATTCACTTATTTTGGCTAATTCATTATTTATTAGGAGATCTACTTTCACTTCCTTAGTGGAAGTCTTAAATGATTGAAAGGTACTGAAGAGTGTGGTGTCATCAGCATACATAATACAATTAAATTGTGTAGTTGCTTGTGGAATGTCATTTATGTAAATTAAAAATAGAAGAGTGCTGAGAGAATTTAACCTTGCAGTACACCAGTGGAAATGTGTAATATGTTCGATAAGACACCATTGAATTCAACAAATTATTCGATTTGTTAGATAACTTTCGAATAGTTTTAAAGTTGTCTTTTTCTGCCATGATGGCTTAATTTGTTCAACAATATTTGGTTATCTGTAGTGTCAAAGGTTTTTGGTAAATCAAGGAATATATATATATATAATCATTATTATATAAAGCGGTTATTGTTCCGTCTACGAGTTCCAAAGCAGCCAGTTCAGTTGAATGTTCTGTTCTAAAGCCATATTGACTATGATACAAAATATTATGTTGTTTGAAGTGTGCATAAAGTTGATTATGGATAACCTTTTCAATCATTTTGGAAATTACGGGCAGAAGTTATATAGGTATATAATTAGTAAAAAGTTATTCTTCTCCACTTTTGAAAAATAGGAATTACTTTAGCAATGTTTTATTTGTCTAGAAAAATTCCTGCATTTAATGTTTATTTTGTTATTAGAGTGATTGGTTTGATCAAAGCTAATTTTATATATTTTAACTGCTTAAAGGATATTTTGTGAACTCCGCTACTAGTTTTCAGGGGAAACCTTCATCAATTTCCGTAAATTTGAACGTGATAGTTGAGTTCCTTTTCAAGTAATAATTACAATTTTTATCACTATCATTTCTAATTTCGCATGCTAAAGATGGGCCTAAATTTGTGAAAATGTGTTGAAATAATTTGCTATTTCCATTTTATCAGTTATAACTGTTTCACATTCTCTAAAAGAATTTTTTTCTTTTCTTTTGGGTTTTAGATAAGATTTCCTGCATTGCTTTCCATGTTTTCCGTGTATCGTTTTTGAATTTATTTAACAAGAATTAATAAGATTTAACAAGATTGCCATCTCGAACAACAAGTTCCTGATGGCAAGTGGACAAGGAAGCCATTGGCTTATCGAGAGTCCAACAATTTTCTCATCTATGTGTAGCCCGCCCTTATCAGATATCTGTCAATTCTATTTTTAAACATATTCACACTACTAGCATTAACACAATCATTTGGCAGTTTGTTCCATTCATTTATCACCCTCTGTGAGAAAGAGTACTTTCTCATGTCCAACCTACACTGCTCCTTAACTAATGCTGCTTTGTGTCCTCTGGTTCTACTGCCTTCTTTAAGTTTGAAGAACATATTCCTGTCAACATCCTCATAACCGTTCACTATTTTAAACACTTCTATTTGGTCTCCTCTTAGTCTCCTGGTCTCTAGTGTTGTCAAACCACATTGTAATAAGCGACTTTCGTAACTAAGGTCTCTTAATTCTGGAATCATCTTAGTTGCTCTTCGTTGTATTCTTTCTAGCTTATCTATGTCTTTTTTACGATATGGCCTCCTTGCTTGAATACAATATTCCAAATGTGGTCTAACTATTGCTTTGTACAGGGGTACAATTAGATGTTTCTCCTTATACGTGATAGTTCTCCTAATTAGCCCTAGAATTTGATTTCCTTTCGAAGCAGCAATCCCACATTGTTCTGAAACTTTCATGTCAGCATTAAATGTTACTCCTAAATCCTTTTCTTGTGTGGTTCTACCTAGTACAGCATCCCCCATTTTATATTCCTCGTCCATATTTCCATGTCCTATGTGTATACATTTACACTTCCCAAAATTGAATAACATTTGCCATTTTTCTGACCATTTAACTAATTTTTCCAGATCATCTTGTAAACTTTGGTTATCTGTATCATTAGTAACCTTTCTGAATACTTTTGTGTCATCTGCAAATTTGAGTACTTTGCTAGATATGTCATCCTCCAAATCATTTATATATATATATTAAAAACAGTATAGGGCCTAATACTGATCCCTGTGGTACCCCACTCAAAACAGATTTCCAGTTTGAAATCTCACCATCTACTATTACTCTCTGTCTTCTGTGTGTAAGCCACTTTTCTATCCAGTTGATTACATCATTGCCTATACCATGGGCTTTTAGTTTAAGTAACAATCTTTGATGTGGCACTTTATCGAAAGCTTTCTGAAAATCTAAGTAGACAACATCCACTGGTGACCCGTCATCTACCCACTTTGTAATTTCTTCTAAGAAACATAAGAGGTTGGTTAGACATGACCTTGCTTTTAGGAATCCATGTTGAGATGTATTTATTAATTTATGTTTTACGAGGAATTCCACCATGTGGTCTCTAATTAATGTTTCGAGTAATTTACATACAACTGATGTTAAACTCGCTGGTCTGTAATTTTCTGGCTTCTTCCTCGATCCCTTCTTAAATAGCGGCGTAATGTTTGCTTCTTTCCATTCTGAAGGAACTATTCCTTCTTCTAGTGACAAGTTAAATAAGTTTGCAAGTGGTGTACTAATTTGATCAACAATTTCCTTTAGCAGTTTTGGTGGTATCCCATCAACTCCAGGTGATTTATTATCTTTCATCTTCTTAATTTTCTTTGCTATCATTTCAGAAGTTACAAATAACTGCCCTAAATGTTCTGATTTATTGCCCTCAAATTTAGTCAATGGAACTGGAAGTGAGCTGATATCTTCTGTGGTAAAAACTGAGCTGAAATACTCATTCAGGTTCTCTGCCATTTGGAACCCATCTGAAATTATGTTTTCACTGTTGTTTTCCTGTGGTCCGACCTTATCTCGAACTTTCTGTTTACTCCTTACATAAGCATAGAAACTCTTGCTGTCATTTTTTATATTACCTGCCAATTTTTTTTCAAAGGTTCTTTTAGATTTTCTAATTTCAGTTGTAGCTAGGTTAAGTGCCTCTTTGTAGTTTGTGTAGTCTTCTACATTTCCAGTGTGTTTATAGACCCTCCACAGCATCTGTTTGTGAGCAATTTTTCTAATAGCTTCTTTTGACAGGTGTTTTTTCCTGGATCTTTTTCCTTGTTTTCTTAATGGAATAAATTTCTCAATAATGCCCTCAATCTCATATTTTAAACAAGTCCAGCATTCTGTTGCTGTCTTGTTCTTCAGCAAGTTATTCCAATCTATATTTGCTAGATATGTTCTCATCACTTTATATTTGCCTTTGTTGAAGTTCCTCCTCCATTGTTTTTTATATGTATTCCCTGTCTTTACTTTTATATTAAAATGGATTTGGTTATGGTCACTCGAACCCAAAGGTTCGTGTACTTTAACATTGTCAACTAATTCATTTTGAGAAGACAAAATTAAATCTAACACATTCCCACCTCTGGTTGGTTCCAAGACATGTTGAGTAAGGAAACAATCCTGTGTTAGAAGTAGAAACTGATGGTCATCACCTCCAGCACTCTCTAATGATTCCCATTGTATATGGCCATGGTTAAAATCACCCATTATAACACATTCTCCCTTGCTCACCTCCCTTATCGCCTTTTGTAATTTTATATCTTCCTCTTGTCCTATGTTAGGACTACGATAAACTACTCCTATTGTTAATGTTGAGTTCCTGGTAACTATGTTACACCAAATTGCTTCCACACTATCTGCTTCACTTTTCAGTGTAATTTCATATGCTTGGATAGATTCTTTAATATACAAAATTACTCCACCTCCCCTTCTTTCTCGTCTATCCTTCCTAAACATTACATAGCCTGTCAGTGCTAACTCAGCATCTACTATATCTTCATTTGCCCATGATTCTGTGATGCCTATTACATGAGGATCAATATCTGCTACCATAATGTCTAACTCACTTTTTTTATTTACTATGCTCCTGGCATTTAAGCATACACATTTAAGTTCATTGTCTGAAATTATTGGTGAACATTTCTTTGGATGTGTATTTATAGTAGTACTCCTTTGAGTTTTCTCTGTCAGTTCCCCCTGCGCATCTAGTTTAAATAATTTATGGTACCTGTGCCCTCGTCGACGACTCTGACAAACTCACACGCAAGAACTGCAGCGCCCTTCCCTGTCAGATGTAGTCCATCTCTCACGAAAAAGTCACCTCTTCCCACAAAGTTTAACCACATATCTACGAAGCCTACTCCCTCCTCCATACATACCTTCTGTACCTGTGTGTTGAAGATATGTGTATAATGCGCCTGCTTTGCTGATCGGATACTAACTTTCAAAATGTTGTTGTAAGATGTTAAGTTAATTTTGATGGTATTCTGGCAAGTTATGGTCTGTCATTTTTAGTTTTTTGCTATCCTATCCCTGGTTTTAATAGATCTAATAACACTTTGAGTTATCCAAGTAGACTTTTTATGTTTGTATTTATTATATTTAACTAGTTTACAAGGAACGTGTTCTCATGTGCGTTTACTATTTCAGCTATAAGTATCTCATAGTTAGTATTCGGGTCAGAATTAATATTTTGATATAATTTATTCATTATGTTTAGGGACATTAATTATTTTTTTAAGTTTGTAAGGATCTTTCATTGTCCATATATATTTTAATTGTTTAGGGGACCGGTCTTTAATTAAAACAGTGTTTATTAGAGTAAAGTATGGTTGATGATCTGGAAATTTCTTAGTAAGAATTCCTGAGGTTGAATCAATGGTGGACTTAGTTAGTTTGCAGAACAGGTTATCAAGTAGAGTACCATTTGACATTGAGAATCGAGTGGGTAATGTAATTTTCAGAAAGAAACTACGCTCGGCTACAGTATCAAAGAAATCACTAAATATTTCTTTTTCATTTGTTTTGAGTAGAGTTACGCTAAAATCCCCGGCTATAATTACCTCGTTATTACTGCCATATAATAAAGTTAACAACGTAGCAAATTCATCAGTAAATTGTCTGTAATCTACATTAAGATCGGTGGCCTATAGATGTTACCGATTATAACAGATTTAGTTAAGCCACCTCCTGATATTTCTACAAACTGTCATTCCCAGTGTTCTAGTGGTACATCGTACTTGATTAATTTATATTTAAAATTCTTATGGATGTACATTATTAGACCTCCCTTTGTACCACAAGTCTTCACTTGTGCAGTAACCAACTGTCTTGTAAACAGATAACGCTAAAACTGAAGTTGATAGATTGTAACTCAAAAACAAAGGCTTCCAATTCACAAAATTTAGCATTTATCGATCGTACGTGTGCTCGTTATGCCTAAACAATTTCTTTTACATTTTAATAGTGAATTTAGCTTTTCAGAATTACAGTATGATGATTATTTTATTATTATCTTCGTATAAATGTAGCACGTGTCTCAGTGAGTTTATAAAATTGCCATCGTGGTGGCGCAAAATTAATTCGTCAAGAGCCATATTTTATTGTTTTGTATTTAGGATAAACTAAGTTAAGTTGGAATAACTTCAATATCCGTTTAATTTTGTAACATAATACCTGGCTAATATAAATTACATATAAGAAAATATGCGACATTGTGAACACTTTGTAATTAAACATTTTGTTTTAGGGCCTCTACTCCAGTAAATAAAGGTGGCAAAGAAATAATGTGTATTGTTTACTGAAACACAAGGCAACTACATTCTATGATAAAGTGCTGACTAATTAAAATAAGCAAGGTTTCAAGAAGATGTGCAAAGCACCTATCAGTAGCAGTCTATGTTATCTCAAGTCTCAAGTGGTTATACTCCAAACAGCCCAAACTTGGGCTAACGCAGGAGTTTGTGGTGGACTGTGCGCATGCGCTGTGGGTGGTATGTACAACTAAAAGACTACTATCTTTAATGTTGGGATGGGGATGAGTAGTAGCACCTCTGTCTGAGCGGCAGCCGCATCCATTGCATGCAGTGGGTGGCCCAGGACTCCGGTCTACCCTCCCCATCCAACTCGTACATATGGCTCCTAGTAGTTGCGCGGACACCGCAGCGGCCACCCTCCGGGCAACAGTCTCGGCTGACTGGCTGAACTATGTACGGGGTAGCCACCAGGGTATACCTTGGTGGTGAGTAGGGGACGTCTACCCCACTGTGTCTAAAGACTTCTCCGGCAGATGAGGCGCTATGGGACTCACATTGTTCACTGCGGCTCAGAAGGCGGTCAAGCAGATGTGTGGCAGAGCATCACAGAGCAATTGGTTAAACGTATTACAGCCATTTGGTCACTGCCGGCAGTCCAACCCTTTCACCGGTCGTCTCGGTTAACCCGAGCCACGGGTCATGGAAGGTAGGATCGAGTGTGTGGAATGTATCTGCGCAAGTACATGCCACCCTAAACCTCCATGCGCAGGTACTCAGTCAAACAAGCCCAGCGGCGATGGGGAAGTGGCAACGGTGGCAGGCGAAGGATGTCGCTGGAAGCTGCTAGTCACGACCCTGCACGCTGGCGGCCCCGGTGTGACGGTCGCTTGGTCATCGACAGTGGAGTCACGATGCCATTCGTATCCTGCCAGGGCGTCAGAGCAGCCCTGTTTAGGGGTAGCACTGCTCTCTCCAAACGGGGAAGGGAATAAAAAACGTTTCCTAAAAAAAGCTGACCCAAACCCGACTTGCCCGCAAACCGCGGCGGGCTGGTCATCCAACACTGCGGTCGAAACGATACATTGAATATATGCACATGGAATGTGAGAACGTTACAAGATAACGACAAGCAACTAGAACGTAGAACAGCCATCATTGGCAGAGAGCTTGCACGGTACAACATCACCATCGCAGCTTTGAGTGAAACGAGGCTACCAGACGAGTCTCAAATTGAGGAAAAGGGTGCTGGCTACACTTTTTTCTGGATCGGCAAACCAGCCAATGACCATCGACAAGCAGGAGTAGGCTTTGCGATAAAGTCCTCATATCTATACCACATTGATAAGCTGCCAAAGGGAGTAAATGAAAGACTGATGACCATGCGCATCAGACTGTCCGGAAAGAACTACGCCACTATAGTTAGTGCATATGCACCAACAATGACTTACTCGGACGAGGAGAAAGAAAATTTCTACGAAAGTCTGAAGACGACGATCGGCAGAGTCCCACGCAGCGACAAGTTGATTGTGCTTGGTGACTTCAATGCTCGAGTGGGACGGGACCATGAAACATGGGAGCGTGTCATCGGACATCATGGCATGGGTAACGAAAATGCCAACGGCTCTCTACTCCTGAACATGTGTGCCGAATACCAATTGACAATCACCAATACGCTGTTCCAACAAGCAAATAAGTACAAGACATCGTGGATGCATCCTCGATCTAAACACTGGCACCTGATCGACTACGTCATAGTCCGGCAACGCGACTCACGTGACGTCAAAAAGACATGCACCATAGGCGCCACAACCTGCTGGTCTGATCACAGGATGGTGAGGAGTCGCATGCGACTAACCTTCCAAGGCAGCAAGCACAGGTGTGGAATGAAACCAAGGAAGAAGCTGGACGTATCAAAACTAAAATCTGTCGAACTACAGCGGCAACTGGAGAAAAAGCTGGACGAGGTAATCGAGGAACAGGCTGAAACAACTCAAGATGTGGATGAGACGTGGACTAAGCTGCGTGACATAATCTACCAAGGCGCGCTAGACGTACTAGGCACCACAAAACGCAAACACCGTGACTGGTTTGATGAAAATGATACAGAAGCAGCCACCGTCCTCAGAAAAATGCATGAGTCACATCTAGAGTGGATAAATGATCGAGATTCGGCAGCTAAAGCAATCACGTATCGACACTACAAGCAATCGGCTCAAGCCAGATTGCGTGCCATGAAGGAACAATGGTGGTCTGACAGGGCGAACGAGTTGCAGGAGGCAGCGGATAGAAAAGACTCAAAGTCCTTCTATGACGGTCTCAAAGCGATATACGGTCCACAAGCAAATGGATTTACATCATTACTGAGCGCAGACACCGAAACACGACTCACAGAGCCCAGTCGCGTACTGGAACGGTGGGCGGAGCACTTCAGCGATGTGCTAAACCTGCCATCAACAATCTCGCAGGCCGCAATCGACAGCATAGCACAGCGCCCGCTCATGGAAGAACTGGCACACCGACCCACACTTGAAGAAACTACCGCAGCGATCAAGAAACTTTCCAGTGGAAAGGCAGCAGGACCAGATGCGATTGCTGCCGAAATCTACAAGTACGGTGGCACAAACCTTACGAAGCGCCTTGTAAAGCTCTTCAGCAACATCTGGGACAGCAGGGCTGTTCCGCAAGAGTTCAAAAAGCGTCCATCGTCCACATCTATAAAAGGAAAGGTGACAAAAGCATCTGTGACAACCACCGTGGAATTTCTCTTCTCTGTATAGCTGGGAAGATACTCGCGCGCATCTTGCTAAATCGACTTGCACTACATCTCGCTGATAACATCCTGCCCGAGAGTCAATGCGGCTTCCGAGCACAGCGCAGTACAATCGATATGATCTTCGCAACTCGCCAAGTGCAGGAGAAATGTAGAGAGCAAAACCTAGCTCTATACATGGTGTTTGTTGACTTGACGAAAGCCTTCGACACAATCAGCAGAGATGGCTTATGGCAGATACTACGAAAGATTGGTTGCCCTGACTTGTTTGTCGACGTAATACGTTCATTCCACGAAGGGATGGTTGCCCGAGTGCAAGATCAGGGTCAAACGTCAGAGCCATTCCCGGTAACAAATGGAACCAAGCAAGGTTGTGTGATGGCACCACTGTTATTCACATTAGTATTCTCAGCCATGCTCAACGATGCGTTCCATGACAACGACTTGGGAGCACTCATCCGGTTCCGAACTGATGGAAACGTATTCAACCTTCGACGACTCAAATCCAGGACAAGAACTTCCAAGTTACTGATCAAAGACCTACTATTCGCTGACGACTGTGCACTTCTTGCACATACGATCGATGACATACAAGCGATTACCAATGCTTTCGCCAGATCCGCCCGCCGTTTCGGATTGACTATCAGTCTGAAGAAAACCGAGGTGATGTATCAGCCGAAGCCTGGAGCAGACTATTCGGCTCCAATCATCACCATCGCCAACAACCCACTAAACGTCGTTGACAAGTTCACCTACTTGGGTAGCACGCTATCACAAAATGCCATGATAGACGATGACGTCTCAACACGGATTGGGAAAGCGAGCGCATCATTCGGCAGACTCACCAAGCGCCTTTGGAATGAACGCGGTGTACGTCTTGCCACAAAAATCAGTGTATACTGTGCCGTGGTGCTACCGACACTGCTATATGGATGCGAGGCGTGGACACCATACCGCCGACACATACGGAGACTCGACCAGTTCCACATGCGCAGCCTAAGGCGCATCGCTAACATCAAGTGGCAAGACATGATTTCCAACACCGAGGTCTTACAGCGCTGTGCACAAAAGGGCATCGAACACCACATCAAGCGTGCACAACTCCGCTGGTCCGGGCACCTTGTGAGAATGGCCGATGACCGCATCCCTAAGGCAGTGTTCTATGGAGAACTGGACGCCGGCAAACGAACACGGGGAGGGCAGCGAAAGAGATACAAGGACGTGCTCAAGGCAACACTAAAATCATGTGGCGTGCCTCACAACACCTGGGAATCCACAGCGATGGACCGTGCCCTCTGGCGTCGCACATGCCACGTCGGCCTACACGAATTCGAAAAAAAGCGGTGCGACGCCCTGAGAGAGAAGAGACTAAGACGGAAGGCTACCCAGCCTTCATCAAACACTGTCACCTTTGTGTGTCGTGTCTGTGGACGACAATGTGCATCGCGGATCGGTCTGTTCAGCCACAACCGTACACACGATACTGACTGAGGTCGAGATCCGTCGTACCGACGGCTCACTCCATACATATATATCTTTAATGTTGCTGAAAGGGTGTTTATCTGATAGTTTTATTTATTTTATGTATAGGATGTTAGATGACAATTTTTAATAGGTTGGTAATGTGTATGGATTCTGTCGCTGTCTTGCCACATGCACACATAGACAGTCTCCATACCCACACCATGGATCAGTTTACGCTGAGTACTATGTTTTATAAGGCAGGTGTGGTGAAAGGGAGTTCCATGATAGCTTCTTGAAATGATTTTAGGTTTTTTTATGCTGGTAATTTTTGGTGGAATCATATTCCATATGCGAATGGCTCGGGGATAAAATGAAAAGACCAATGCATTTATACGACACCCGGGGGGCTACGTAATGTCCACGGGTTCGAGAGCGGGTTAGTAGGCCTGGGGGGGGTGATCTCAATAATGTTATTTAGAATTTTGTAGAAGGTTGTGGCTTGTTTAATAATACGTCTTCGTTCAAGGGTTGGCCTTCCAAGGGCAGTAATTAGATCTGCTGGATTTGTGTTCCGTCTGTATTCATTTTTAACAAATAAAACACAACACAGATCTTAGAAGTTATACCCAATTCGTATGCGCTATTTTGCTCTAAAACTGCCAATATATGAACGATTTATTTTGTTGGGTTGAATAACTAGGCGCTGTTGAAGTGCGCCAAAAAATAGAATGTCAAATACCCCTCTCCCAGTACTCATGATCACAATGTCACGCTATGTATAAAAACAATACCCCATCTAGCGGACAGCGACCGCATAGATCCAGCTGAGCGCGCCGTCTGAGTCATGCACAGCGGTGCCCTCTATGAACGCAACATTCGTTATTCTCTTGGGTAGCTATAGTTATAAATTTGTTTTTCCGAATGAATTTAGCCAACTGATTGTATAACTGGTGTAGTGTGTTATGTTATATTTGTTTTCACTGTAGAACCATTAGACGGTAAGGTATATAAATACCAATAATAATATTATGTTTAACAGAGCATGCACAGACAAGTTGTTTTTCCCTCCAATAAACAATTATAGTGTTTTCGGGCTGCTTATTTAGGCTTATATATTGTGTTTAGTAGTTCACTATGTTGTATCATTTGTAATGAAAACAAATCACAATATATAGCAATAAAGATTAATGAAGACAAGCCTTGAATAGCAAAATGTATACTGATTATAAAAGGCATGATCAATATCCAAATGACCTTATGTAAAAAGAAAGGCTGGATTAGATAAAGACAAACCAAAACCATCGTGCAAAAGAACACAATAATACAATATTCAAGCTATATGAATTAGATCATGACACCCAACATAGAAGCATTCCCCCAAAATGTGTTGATTATTCCTCAGATTACTTACATAGGCATTATAATAATGTTGATGGGAGCAGTGGTCTAATGCTTAGAGAACCCGGCTGTCGATCTAGAGGAAGGTGGTTCGATTCCACGTCCGCCGTTTCGAAATTTGGGCAATTTCGTTCACCCCACTTTGTATGTGTCTTTCGGAAGAAACACTAAAAGCTGTTGATCCAAACTCCTGCGTTAGCTCAAGATTGGGCTGTTTGAAGTATAATTACTTGAGACGTGAGCCTAAGCTTAAAACGAATTAGTCAGTGCGCTGAATGGGTACGTTTTATTACTAAGCCGCAAAGACACAGGTAAAATTGTCGAATATATTTGGTATATTTCACCTTTGGAACGTAGTTTGGATGACTGTTGGTAGAGTATGACTATTATTTTGTGTTTTATATGTTGCACAGATGCAGCGTATTGGAAAGAAGTTCAGCACATATAAGATCGTCCGACGAAGCACTGAGCGATAAAATGTGAAGTTGACGTCCCCATACACATAAACAAACTGGTTGCTCGGGAAGAAAGGATTTAGGATTGGAGATACTCACGGCAAAAATGACTGGGAGGTATGTTGCATAAATACCTTTAAATGACATTCTGAAACAATTTGACTGCACGAAAAATGGTTGTCATTTCATTAACATTGTGTGCTGTCATTTCGACATTTGTGATTGGCATGCATGGACCCCCCATTCACCCATGCCATGCCCATGCTATCACACTGTCTGGCTTGATTTACCTTGATCCTCCTCTTCTACACAGTTGCTGCAATTGAGGAGATGACAAGGAAGGGCCCTATTCTTTAAATATTTGTCAATGTGACCCTTAAATGTGTTAATATCCTTAGACATAACCGCTGCCTCTGGAAGTTGGTTCCAGTCATTTACTATTCTTTGATTAAACGAATACTTCCTTAAATCTAGTCTAGAGTACATTTTTGTAATTTAAATGCAGGCAGAATACTTTCTAACCAATTAAAAATTTGAACACCTCTAGTAGGTCAGCTCTCAATCACCTAGTCTCAAGAGTAGTGATGCTTAAAGCTCACAGCCTGTTAGAGTAGTCCATATACCTCAAGTCCGGTAGTATCCTGGTTGCCCTTCATTATACACTCTCTAATAAGTTGATGTCTTTTTGCTTGAATGGAAGCCATGCCTGAATGCAGTAATCCAGATACGGTATAACCAGGGACTTGTATAATTGTAGCACTACCTCTTTGGTCTTGTGTTTGATGGCTCTGTTCATCATGCCTAGCATAGCGTTTGCCTTCTTGGACGCTTTAGCACACTGCTCGGTTACTTCAAGTTTGTCTGTTATAATCACACCTAAGTCTTTTTCTTCATTTCCGACACTGACAAACGTGACATTCTGTACAGCAGTACATGCCCTGTGCATTGGCCTATCCATATATCAATATAGATTCCAGGTTACATCAAACATCATTTTTAGTATTTAGCAGTCAAAATAATGCTGCAAATTGTAGCAACCTCTGTTATTATTATGCACAGCACTTCCAAAATAAGTGATAACAGCGACATATGGTGCAATTTGCACCACTATCTTAATGTTATTGCATTTTATAATATCATAAAAATATATACAGTGAAACCTGTCCATAGTGGACACTGCCGGGACTGTGCATTATGTCCGTTGTGGACAGGTATCCATTATGGAAAATTTAATTAGATGGACACTAATTAGGTAGCATCATTATAATTTGTTATGATTTCTTGTTGGTACTGTCATGAAATGGTACAAAGCTACGGTTAATACCGTCATTAATCACGCAGGTAACTGCATTCCACAGGTAGTGCATGGTGTCCTTGATCCATTCCATGTAATCACCATTTCTTTGACCCCTCTACAAAAAAATATTAATCTGCCAGGTGACGTAATTGAAATGAAGTGTACATGGTCCACTGCCTTGGGAGGACTAGATAGTGATATTGACATATTTCTCCTTGTTCATTAACTTTGGTTGGAGCTTGGCTTCAGAGAGTTAGACTTTGAGTCTTTATCAAAATAAAACCTCTACAGAAAGGTGAACAAAGGAAATAGCGTTGATGTCCAAGAGAAAGCAAGGGATAAAGGTCTACACAGCTGGCGGTGGCCTGGGCATGAGGCTCGCCAAGTTTGGAGCATATTTTTTATGCTACTTGATGACGTTATGCAGATGGTATGACACAGAACACACATGTAGCTAAGTTGGTGCATATCAGCGGTGGCTCAGCTACCTTGATTCATGGGATTGTTAAGGAACTTTGACCTGTCCGCAAATGGCATGGCGACTATGAATGGTTGTGTCCACACGCCCTTTCCATTAGCCAGGTGGCCACTATAGGCAGTTAGCGGACAGTTCAAACAGCAAGTAAATCGGGACTTTCAAAAGTGTCTGTTATAGGCAGGTGTCTGCTAAGATAGGTTTTACTGCACTCTCATTTAATTTTAAGTGGTGCTATATTTACCTGTATATTTATTTTTTTTAACTCTAATGGCCCTTACAAAGGTAAAATATATATTTTATCAGATTTATCGTGAATAAGCAATGCTTATTAATATTATTATTAACTCCACAACAAATCATTATGGAACTTATGCAGTTCATCAATGTAATAATTGTGTTTTATATTCCTGCACTGCTGTCTAGAGGTGCACGATGAAAGGTGCACGAGTCGAAGACGAAGTTAGGAAACTCGAATATATATTTTATATTAAAAAAACAATTTAGAATGTTAACCATAACTGTTTGTTTCTGCATTGTACATCAGTTAAGTACACTTCAGTTGGAATTTTTGGTCTAGTTTATACCATGGCATAGAACTGATATACAATGCGATGTCTAAATCTGAGTCTACGGTGCTGTTGATGGTTTCGTGTAGTTTTGTTTAACATAGCCGTAGGCATAATAAACAGTGTGCATTTAAAACTCCTTTTTCCGATGCACTTAGCCCATTGGCAACTAAAATAGGGCAGCTAATCAGTCAACAGACCTAAGTACACTTGCTGTAGATTTATTATTTTTATTCAACCATAATTTCAATGTACTATAGATAAGGAGACCACTAACCGACTGAACCTGTGAGATCGGTGTTTTCCCTATCTCATCGAACCAGCCCCGATCATGTAAACACACGAAGCGATGACATAGCACGCATAGCGAGATCGGGATCGGGAAGGGAGCCAAGATCGGTGCGCTTGCAAAAACTCTCTACTGTTAAACTTTACCCCTTAAATTTACTATTAAAATCATATTTGTCTGCTATTAGTATGTCGCCCTGAATCTGGTAACAGACAGGAAGCTGTCAACATTACAGCATAGACACTGGCTACTCTGTTATTAAAACAAGAACAATATAATCAAGTATTTACATAAAAAACAAATACTAAGTTATTGTAACAGACAGTAAAACCAAAGTCAGACCATTCAGGCCTTATCTCATTTTCTTTCTCAGTGGACAAGGTTATTTACAGAAATTGCCAATTAAGGGCACCTGCCTGCTAATTCACTTTGGGAGAGGAAGCCTGCCCCATTTGAATGCAGCCCCTTGTTTATCCAAGCCTAATGTTCAGCCCACAGGTTTCCCAAATTAAATAGGTCACTGGTCTCAAGTAGTTATACTCCAAACAGCCCAATATTGAGCTAACGCAGGAGTCTCTTCCGAAAGACACGGGCAAAGTGGGGTGAACGAAATTGCCCAAGTTTCGAAACAGCGGAAGTGGAATCGAACCACCGTCCTCTCGATCGACAGGCGGGTGCTCTAACCATTAGACCATGGCTCCCCACATTAGACCACCGCTCCCCACCTGTACAGTGCTGTTACATGTGGTTGTAGGGTGTGCCCTTTGTAGTAATTAAAAATTTCCCCATGGAGAATACATGTTGGTGATTAGGATGTTGAAGACTGAAAGTTTACAGTAAATTTGATGAAATGTCACAACTGATATAAACAGGGGGAAACTGTTCAAAACTCAGATTAATAACCCAACTGTCCAGGGCTGTCCAAAATGTCTGGTTAGCAAAAATCCAGGAGAGGTGTCGCAGCAGAAAGTACATATCAAATGGCGGAATGTCATTTTTAAAGTTTTTATAGTAAACCTGACATATATATATATATATATATATATATATATATATATATATATATATATATATATAGATGTGTTGAATGAATAATCTTTTTATCATATCTGATTAAATATGATTGTGCACACATCATTTCAAGTATAAATAAAGTGTTAAAACAAATTGGATTTTTATTCCTTAGCCTAGGATTTAAAAAGTTGGAATTTGAATTGATAATTTGGAATTTGAATTGATTTTTGCAAGGCCGAATTGGAATTGACTAGAATTGGAATTGACAAAACGGAATTGACCCCAAAGCGGGTCTGGGTCATTTGCCCCCCCCCCCCGGACACTTGGACACTTGCCCCCCAGACTTGGGGGGCACTATGCGCCTCAACCAGCTAGGTCAACCACCAAGGAAGAGTGTATGCCGTCACACGAAACAGTTCCAGGAGAGGTTGTCTACCCTGTGCTCCCAGTAAGCTGCTGGTGACAAGACCATCTCACACACACTCCAGGGAATAGGCCTTTGTATTAGGCTAAAGTGACTCTGACTTGTCATTGAATGTTATGTTATTGCAGTAATAATAGTAAAACGTGCAAACTGATTTTGACTTGTCAACTATTATAGAAAAAAGGGCCAGATGTCCAGGGAGGCAAATATCCTAGGAGGCAGATGTCCAGGGGGCAAATGTCCAGGGGGGAGGCAAGTGACTGCAACCCTACAAAGTAATACAATCTCCATCTAAACTTACCATATGTAAGATATACTTAATGTGTAAAACATAAAATACAAAAGTCACAAGTGTCACCTAAGCAACGTGTACCGCAATAATTGTGCTATAGGCTTAACACCAAGAGTTAGTATGCAAAAACTTGTGACATATAGATATTTTACACAATAATGTATAAAATTATGTAAAGGCAGGGAGTAGAATCCCCACCAAATATGCTTAAAACACAATATTGTAAAAAAAGGTAAAGGCGGGGATTAGAATCTCTGCCCAAACCGAGAGTGGAAATAGAAGCCTGCCACCGCACTAAAACCCCTGTAAAGTGGGGTTACCCCAGTGTTCAATGCCAAAAGGGGAAAGCGTTTGAGACAGCTTTCTAACTCCCCTTTCCACTAACAGTGTACAATAGTTTATGCACACTTGTGGGTTGATAGTAAATTTTATATTTTTTTGCAATATGGACAATGCATATATATGATTATTCTTAGTTATGCCTGCTCAATATCAATGACTGTTTTGAGGCATCTGTTATTGAGTATTTGTATGTTGTTGACAAAGCTACTGAGTACTGATACTGATGCTGATATTGGACGAGCCCATGAAACAAGAAGCATGTCATAATTGTCATTGAATGGATATTCACTACACTGAGATTAAGAGATGCATTCTCTGTCTTTCCAACTTTATGTGGGATTGTTTTACTATGTTTTGTAGAAGAACAGAACATTTATTTTAGTTAACAACTTAACACATACTGACTTTAAAAACATGGTAAGCATCAATTATAATAATGGGTTGTGATAGCTTGGCGGTAGAGTGCTTGTCTTGGCGGTAGAGTGCTTGTCTTGGCGGTAGAGCGCTTGTCTTGGCAGTAGAGTGCTTGTCTTGGTGGTAGAGTGCTTGTCTTGGTGGTAGAGTGCTTGTCTTGGCGATAGAGCGCTTGTCTTGGTGGTAGAGTGCTTGTCTTGGTGGTAGAGTGCTTGTCTTGGTGGTAGAGTGCTTGTCTTGGCGGTAGAGTGCTTGTCTTGGTGGTAGAGTGCTTGTCTTGGCGGTAGAGTGCTTGTCTTGGTGGTAGAGTGCTTGTCTTGGCGGTAGAGTGCTTGTCTTGGTGGTAGAGTGCTTGTCTTGGCGGTAGAGTGCTTGTCTTGGTGGTAGAGTGCTTGTCTTGGCGATAGAGCGCTTGTCTTGGTGGTAGAGTGCTTGTCTTGGCGGTAGAGTGCTTGTCTTGGTGGTAGAGTGCTTGTCTTGGTGGTAGAGTGCTTGTCTTGGTGGTAGAGTGCTTGTCTTGGCGATAGAGCGCTTGTCTTGGTGGTAGAGTGCTTGTCTTGGCGGTAGAGTGCTTGTCTTGGTGGTAGAGTGCTTGTCTTGGTGGTAGAGTGCTTGTCTTGGCGATAGAGCGCTTGTCTTGGTGGTAGAGTGCTTGTCTTGGCGGTAGAGCGCTTGTCTTGGTGGTAGAGTGCTTGTCTTGGCGGTAGAGTGCTTGTCTTGGTGGTAGAGTGCTTGTCTTGGTGGTAGAGTGCTTGTCTTGGCGATAGAGCGCTTGTCTTGGTGGTAGAGTGCTTGTCTTGGCGGTAGAGTGCTTGTCTTGGTGGTAGAGTGCTTGTCTTGGTGGTAGAGTGCTTGTCTTGGCGGTAGAGCGCTTGTCTTGGTGGTAGAGTGCTTGTCTTGGTGGTAGAGTGCTTGTCTTGGCGATAGAGCGCTTGTCTTGGCGGTAGAGTGCTTGTCTTGGCGGTAGAGTGCTTGTCTTGGTGGTAGAGTGCTTGTCTTGGTGGTAGAGTGCTTGTCTTGGCGGTAGAGTGCTTGTCTTGGTGGTAGAGTGCTTGTCTTGGCGGTAGAGTGCTTGTCTTGGTGGTAGAGTGCTTGTCTTGGCGGTAGAGTGCTTGTCTTGGTGGTAGAGTGCTTGTCTTGGTGGTAGAGTGCTTGTCTTGGTGGTAGAGTGCTTGTCTTCGTGGTAGAGTGCTTGTCTTCGTGGTAGAGTGCTTGTCTTGGTGGTAGAGTGCTTGTCTTGGTGGTAGAGCACTTGTCTTGGTGGTAGAGTGCTTGTCTTGGTGGTAGAGCACTTGTCTTGGCAGTAGAGTGCTTGTCTTGGCAGTAAAGCACTTGTCTTGGCGGTAGACTGATTGTCTTGTCTTGGCAGTAGAGCACTTGTCTTGGCAGTAGAATACTTGTCTTGGCGATAGAGCACTTGTCTTGGCAGTAGAGTGCTTGTCTTGGTGGTAGAGTGCTTGTCTTGGTGGTAGAGCACTTGTCTTGGAGGTAGAACATTTGTCTTGGTGGTAGAGTGCTTGTCTTGGAGGTAGAACACTTGTCTTGGCGGTAGAGCACTTGTCTTGGCAGTAGAACACTTGTCTTGGCAGTAGAGTGCTTGTCTTGGTGGTAGAGTGCTTGTCTTGGAGGTAGAGCACTTGTCTTGGCAGTAGAGCACTTGTCTTGGCAGTAGAGCACTTGTCTTGGAGGTAGAGTGCTTGTCTTGGTGGTAGAGTGCTTGTCTTGTCGGTAGAGTGATTGTTTGCCAATCGAGAGGACCCGTGTTCAAGTCCACCTGCTGCCATTTTGAAACCTGGGGCAATTTCGTTCACCCCAGTTTGTCTGTGTCTTTCAGAAGAGACACTAAGAGCCATTGGTCCCTTCTATCTACCTGTCTATGCAATGGCGAAGTAAAAGATACTTCACAGGGGATAAATGTGTGGGGAATCAAATGTGCAACCTCTTGTGGACTAACTAACTATAGCGAAGGAAACCTCTAAAAATAAATGACACCTATGTTAGCCCTGGACTGTTTGGAGTATATGACGTCATAAGTTATTTGTACCAGGCAGCCATGCCATAGCTTAGCCATAGGAATAGGCTAGGCCATGGTTGGGAGAAAAGTTTAGCAACCGACCCTCATCTTCATAAAATGTGTAATACCTTTGAAGTTTGTATGTGTTATGTGTGACCAAAGTGGCTGACAGAATGTCAAAATACACGCATAATTGAATTTTGTAAAGCAGCATGCTCTTGGCTTGGGAGTCTCATGTTATATTGCTCCAATGTTTTCCAAGCATGTCATGCATTTAAAAGAAATGAACTGTCTTCACAAAACAGTGAATGTTTTGCTTCAGAGGGTTGACCTTCAAGGAGCGCCTTCGAGTGAGGCGGGAGAGGATGAAGGAGACAAGCAGTCTGCTCTCAGAGGGCAGTGATGTAGACCTTTCAACGCGGCCACAGGCAGCCGATGACACTTGGGTTAGTGTCATCATTCAGTGTCTTTGTTTGGTAGATGTCATTTCAAACATAGATGTTGCACAACTGTTAGGGTAGATAATATTTCGAAAGGTTAGTTATACTGTTTGGCCTTGCTTATTCTGAAGCTTCATAGTGTTTTACCTCAAGAAACTCCAGTAGATATTTTGCCCAAACCTGGCCTTCATTGGCAGATTGGTGTCGCCATGAGCATAATACTTGGGATGTGACAGTCGTGCAGTGATATCAGTCCACAGATGAAGGCAGAGAGATTTTGAAAAAAATTTAAGCAATAAAGCAATTTTAAATTGCAAAATACCAGAATGTCAATCCATTCAAGTATGAAAGATGAGGTGGTCTATATTACTTGTTACTGTTCATTCATGTGTTGATTATATATCAACTTTTGACTCTACCCGAGAGAAACAATAATGTTGTTAATCTGTTTGACAGAATGCTGCTATGGAAGATGACAGTGCCGGGCAGGTTGAAGCTCTACAGGCCACTTCAGAGGTCAGTTGACACATTCTGGACACTAGTTTCTTCACTGCTTTATTAATTCAAATTGTTGTGTATTAATATTCACCAATGGAAATGTTTGACTCACTGTCACTCATGCATGCACATACCACACACACGCACGCACGCATGCACGCACGCACGCACGCACGCACACACACACACACACACACACACGTACATTGTCTGTGGCGAGGTCTGTGTGTTTGTGTGCTGTTCATTTGGCAGTACACTTGTTGGTTTCAGGAGGAGGAGAAGCAGTCAGAACACCTGGTGAAGACTCTGCAGAAGAAAAGGAAGAAAACACAAAAAGAGGTGTTTGTTCACAATATAATCTGCTTCCTGTCTGAGTAGGGTGTGGAGACATCTAGAAAATATAAATACATTATTCATTTTTTGTTATCTGGTTAAATATTGCAAAAATAATGTGATTATACTAAAGTTAAAACCCAAAAAAACTAACCACTTTCCTTGATATTTGGTTTCTGCTTGTGATCATTTCTAGGATGTTTTATAAGCAGTTGTGTGTATCAACATTGTAGTGATTAGTAAGGCAGCAGTGTACAGACATGATACTAGTGACAATAGTTGGCTGTTCGTTCTGTCAACTGTACTTAAGGTTGAGTTCCATTATACCAGTAGAATAAAAATTAATTCATTGTGATATATTCTTTACAGCTTTTTGTAATTAGTATTGCTATCTTGGCACTAGGTGGCAGGATGTGTGCTACATCAATTTACAATGTAGCTATTACAGATATGTGTCTGATTGTAATACATTATGCCGTACATGGTTTGATTAGTGTAATAACAAAACACACTAATGACTATAATTATTATATTATGATTATTGTTATTATATTGACATAATTTTATCACAAATATAAGAGTATAGATTTCAGTGTAATAAGTTACAAACAATAATTGTAATACTTGTAATCACATCATCCTCTGTCTGTGACATATTGTGACGTGTGTCCTCCAGTTGTCCCGAGCGCTGGAGTCGCAGAACCTGGGTGATGTGAGCGACCAGCTGATGTCGGCGAAGAAGAAAACGCGAGAGAGGATTGAAGCAATAAGACAGGAGGAGGAGGAGTTGGCCGACACTGTTGAGTCCACAGATGCTGAGATTGTGTCGCTAGGACGCCCACCGACTGGCAGAAGTGCCGTGGCCTCACCATCATCATGTATGAACTTTGAACTCTTGCAACACTTTTAGGTTTTGCCTTGTCTTGCCCAAAGTCTCTGATTGGGGATATGTGTAATATATAGTAATGAAACTTCAGGCATTTTGTAATATCAGTGTATAACTTCACATTAATGGAACAGCAAAATTCAACGCACGCACGCACGCACGCACGCACGCACGCACACACACACACACACACACATACAAACTAATTAGATGAAAACTGTATGGTTCTGCTCATATAAGTGTCAATTCTATCTGTTATTTCAGTGGAGGAGAGCCAGACCCCGCGCAAACTGGGGAGTGCCCTAAATCAGTCCCTGCGAGCCAGGCTCAGTGAGAAGATCAGAGCTGCCAAGGTAATAAGTTGTTGCAAATACAAAATGTATTTGGTTGTGAAAACTTGTTCTGCTTTTTTATTTATTAACTTTTTCTAGTGCATTAGTATTCATTGTTATTATAATTAGGTTCTTTCTAGCAACTTATAAATATGCAGTTGTTGGTAAAGTGTAAGTGGCTTTTGGGAAAGCATGTAATCAGTGCAGTTGAAGCAGGCAGTCTATGATTTATTCATACTGATAGAAATTAAGTCAATCATTGTTTCTTTTTATATTCCTGTTCTTATTTCAGTATAGTCTTGAGTTACTTTTTAAAATAACTATGTTTCAGTTGCATAACCTGTCTGCCATATCGACAGGGTAATTATAAAATGATGTGTACCGGTGTTTTCACATTTGACATCTGCCTGTCTGTTCTTCCTGCTGTTCTATAGGACAAGGGAAAGGATGAGGCATATGACGAATCAAAGCCAGTGGGAAGAAGACTGGCTGGGAAGAGACACACGGCGAGACTGACGCGGTTCGACGACCCGTCATTGGTGGGTGCAGTCAACTGGAACTGTATAGAGGAAATTAATGCAAATAAATGTACAGCTGTGAATTTGGCTATAGTGCTGATGACTGTAGAATACAAACATCTCTTTTACTACATAGCTACTGTTAGCATACTATCTGCTCTATGACTTGTGGCATCTGTTAAAATATCACACTAAATAGCTAATTATTTGTTCTGTATACTGTGTTATGCACATGTTTTATTAACTTATATGTTTTATTAACTTATATGCAGTGCATTGTCGCTGGTAGCATGGTAACAGTTGCTGTAAGTTTGCAACTGTTTGGCCTGGTCATTATATTTTTTATGAAATAAAAACACTTGTAATAACAAAGTAAAAACGTTTATTTAAATGATCTACAGTAATAATAAAACTTCTGTAGTGACTAAATCCTCAGGAACCCGAGCTCAGAGTTGCAACAATTCAGAATCGCTAAGCATTATATCATGAACAGGGACATGCAAAAACCTTCATCAGAAAGTAGCTATAGTTTCAGACGATTCTTAAGATGTTGGGGCCAGAGAATGAGATAATAATTGAGGGACAAAGTAAAGGTGTAACATTAAGATGTTGGGGCCAGAGAATGAGATAATAATTGAGGGACAAAGTAAAGGTGTAACATTAAGATGTTGGGGCCAGAGAATGAGATAATAATTGAGGGACAAAGTAAAGGTGTAACATTAAGATGTTGGGGCCAGAGAATGAGATAATAATTGAGGGACAAAGTAAAGGTGTAACATTAAGATGTTGGGGCCAGAGAATGAGATAATAATTGAGGGACAAAGTAAAGGTGTAACATTTTGGAAAATATAAGCCTAAGTAATATATAAACTTAACTGAAAATAAAAAATGGTGTGTTTGAAATAGGGTAAGTATGATTGTATGTGATGAAGTTGCAACTGGTTCAGATGCGGCACGAAGACTTGGATGATGAGAATTACGTCAAGTCTCTGCTTGCGAAGAGCAGATGGAAGGAAGCCGCAAAGAATTCTGTCACGGTACGCAGAGGCACAGTGTTACATCTCTGAATTAATAAATTAGTTGATTTGACAATGCTAAAAAGAGTCGTCCTGCAGTTCATTGTGGATAAGTGACAAATTAAAAGTGACATCACACATGTAGACAAATTATGTTATTTAAATATTTATTTCACCAAATCAAATTTTTGCATAGAAATACTACTTTGGTTTCTCCTGTTACATGTTCTTAAGACAACTGTATAATTTATGTTTTCTTGTGAAAATTGCATGATTAGAAGATTGGAAGATTATTTTTATGCTATTTGTGCTGATGTAGATACACTGTTTATATATCACATCAGTATTAATTAAGATAAGATAAGATAAGATACGTTTTATTTCCAAGTAGCAAGTACAAGGAATTCGTAGTATGTAACATTATGCAATTTTTAGTTTCTTTGAGAAAAAAGTGGCTTCCATGTCTTAACAGGAGTCTCATTGACCTTTATATTTGTGTTAATTGTTTCAACTTGTAAAATTATGATATGTCAAAATGTCAGTCTGTCTGTTTAATTTTCGCTCATCCCCTCCGTTTCCCACCAGGAACCCACTCTGACCCCGGAGATGCAGTATGACTTCTTTACCCGGACCTTTGAGCCCGTGGAGGATGACAAGGAATCAGAGAAGGATATAACAGAAATGAAGCCGCCGGAGGGGGAGGAAGGGGAAGCAAGCCCAGCGGGAGCGGAAGAAGGGAGGGCGGAGGGGGATGTTGAGGAGGGAAGAGTGAGGGCACGGAGGGAAGAAGACCCAAACGAGGTTTGTTACTTGTTATCACGTTGCTGCTCAGTTAACTTATTAGCATGTTTTTTGCTGGGTCTTATATTTTATTTGAAACATAAGCTAATGGGAAAATCAAATTTGTTATTATTACTTCATTGCACAATTCAATATTAAATTTTTTTTTACAAAAAAAAATTATATTTATGAATTTAATATTCCATGGGACTTCCTACGAAAGCACCCCTATGAGCATTTCTAAGATGATCTGGTTACCATGGTTTTGGTCCTGGAAATTGCTTATTATGTCATGTGTAACCTTCTTTTTATATAGACATAGTCCTCTCTAAATTTAGTCAAGATAAGATGTCAAGTTTTTAAGATATGACATAACCTATTTCACAACCAAAAATTTTTTGCTCAACACAATAATTTCCTATGTGCCTAATAGTTGGTATGTATGAAATGAGGTCGCTCCCATCTCAACTCTCCAACATGAAACTTAAACGCTGGCTGTGGTGCATTCGTCTCTCTATCACTAAATCATCATACATTTCTGCTGACTGCCTAATGCTTGTTCACAATTGTCTACATTTATCTATGCGTACAAAGCGTACTAATTCTTAGATCCCTCTCCCTGAGTTAGTACTTTAAAATGCTGATAATTGTCCTGATGGTTGATGCAGTTGTAGTCATATTTCGCATGCAAATGACTACCGTAAATTAGAACATGAGCCTTGACACCCCCTTAGGTAAATGTCGACAATTGTGAGTAGCCCCAAGTGCTGGTGTGTTTCCTCTTCTAGATAGTTTTAAAAAAATTCCGTTCTTGTTAGTCAAAACCGTAGCTGAAATTGCCTCTGAAATTGTGATGACATGCTTTCTATGGGTATTTTACAGTTCCCAGTGAGATGTTGTTGTAACCTGTGTTCCATGTGATGACATGCTTTCTATGGGTGTTTTAGAGTTCCCAGTGAGATGTTGTTGTAACCTGTGTTCCATGTGATGACATGCTTTCTATGGGTGTTTTAGAGTTCCCAGTGAGATGTTGTTGTAACCTGTGTTCCATGTGATGACATGCTTTCTATGTGTGTTTTAGAGTTCCCAGTGAGATGTTGTAACCTGTGTTCCATGTGATGACATGCTTTCTATGTGTGTTTTAGAGTTCCCAGTGAGATGTTGTTTGTGTGTTTCTGACTTCCTTGTATGTTATCTGTTGGCAGGAAGAGGAGGCCACAGAACCAAAGCAGAAGGACGTGCCTGAAGGTATGTCATCCTTTGCCCACATCATACTATGTATTGTGTAATTATCTGAATATGAGTATTTCAAAACGAATAATGTGTAATACAGTCATCTCCACCCTCTTCCAACATTTGTTAACATGCTCGCAAATTTTTTTTTACTTGTTGCCAGTTTAGAAGGCTTTCACACCAAACCTTAAAAAAATTGTATATCATTTTAAAAATATTCAAAATCTTTAATTCTGCTGCCCATTTAAAATGTTGCATGGTTGTTTAAACCTCCCATGTTGTTCCAGCTCTTTCCATACCTTCTGCATGCATCAAGTAATTATGCTTGAGTTTCACATGACTACAACTGGTGATATCAACCTGTTGTTGCTTGTGTCCTTTAACAGAGAAGCAGTTACTGCTGGACGACATTGCAGACATTGCCAATCAGTGGATGGCGTTTGAGATTATAGGGTCTGAGTACAAGCCATTCCGAGAACGCATGAAGGCAGAGAAGGAGGTATACTTCATTCCATCAATGAGGACAGGTAAGGCTATGTCAAAACAGTCAGCAACTCTAATATAGTTTTGAAAATGGCCAGATTCATACTTGATTTAAACAGATAGTCCATGTTGATTGTTCTATTCTGTTTACGGCATGCACCTGTGCTGTCAATAGTGGAAGCCCAGCATCATTTGTGATGTGGTCTCTCCACGTCTTCAGTTGCCTTCTCTCTTCTGCTGTCCTTTGAAATCTTGTTTGAATACTTGCCTAACCATGTTCTCTCTTGGCAAACAACAAACACACCCAAACCACCATAGTCTTCTGTGTTTGATGATATCTGTGGTGGATTCATGGTCCCAGTTAATTGAGGGCATAAAAGAACCATTGAGGACAACATGCACCCTGGCAGTGACCAACCTCAGTGCCAGCATATAAAGGTCGGTTTGGTGATAATGTTCTGAAAAAGGCTGGCTAGTTGAATGAGACCGTTCAATTGTAGTAATCACAACATACAGACTAATCAGTTAATAGCACATAGTGCTGGAAACAACTAGAATGTGTCCTGTTTGACCTGGCTGTTTTGCAACCTGTCTGCCCTGGTAACACCTCTGACACCCCGTGGACAATGCAAAAGCTTCCAGCACAGATGAAATTCTTGCTGAGGTAAGGATAAGGATACAAACAGAAAATGATACAAACTTTCATCAAGATGCCTGTGCAGAATTATGAATTTGGAATAGTCTGACAAAGTTAGCAACAGCTCTCTCTGGGAAATGACCGAACAGCTTCTAGTAGAAAAAGAAATCAAAAAAAGAAAATGGAGGTGAATTGGCCGTGCATTACGAAAACCCCCCATCCAATATCACCAGACAAGTACTAACATGGAACCCCCAAGGAAAGAGGAAAAGAGGATGGCCCAGAAACACCTGGCGTCGAGATATGGATACTGAGCTGAAAAAGACAGGTTACACCTGGAGCGAAATAACAACGATGACACAGAAAAGGATACAGTGGAGAACCACGGAGCAAACAGGACACAGTGGAGAGCCAGGGAGCAAACAGGACACAGTGGAGAACCAGGGAGCAAACAGGACACAATGGAGAGCCAGGGAGCAAACAAGTCACAGTGGAGAGCCAGGGAGCAAACAGGACACAATGGAGAGCCAGGGAGCAAACAGGACACAATGGAGAGCCAGGGAGCAAACAGGACACAGTGGAGAGCCAGGGAGCAAACAGGACACAGTGGAGAGCCAGGGAGCAAACAGGACTCAGTGGAGAGCCAGGGAGCAAAGAGGACACAGTGAAGAGCCAGGGAGCAAACAGGACACAGTGGAGAGCCAGGGAGCAAACAGGACACAGTGGAGAGCCAGGGAGCAAACAGGACACAGTGGAGAATCAGGGAGCAAACAGGACATAGTGGAGAGCCAGGGAGCAAACAGGACACAGTGGAGAGCCAGGGAGCAAACAGGACACAGTGGAGAGCCAGGGAGCAAACAGGACTCAGTGGAGAGCCAGGGAGCAAACAGGACACAGTGGAGAGCCAGGGAGCAAACAGGACACAGTGGAGAATCAGGGAGCAAACAGGACACAGTGGAGAACCAGGGAGCAAACAGGACACAGTGGAGAGCCAGGGAACAAACAGGACACAGTGGAGAGCCAGGGAGCAAACAGGACACAATGGAGAACCAGGGAGTAAACAGGACACAGCGGAGAGCCAGGGAGCAAACAGGACACAGTGGAGAGCCAGGGAGCAAACAGGCCTAAGTCAGTATTAAAATAATGACCAGGTAAACTAAACTGATATTAAAATACTGTAATGGTAATGATTCATGGTCACGATCATTTGAATCATAATGACTGAATATTATCGTTCTACAGCACTGTTTGGTGGAACTGTGTGATATTGAGGTTCATTGTGTTGCTAGCACCTATTGAAGAAAAGATCTTGAAAGATAAACCTCCTCGTAACTTGGAGGAAGAAGGCATCTATGTTGGAGAGAAGCCTCCCGTGCCCCAAAGAAATATCAACAAGATGGAAAACAGACTGTTGGGGGAGAAGAATAAGGTATTTCTAATGTCTATTATCACCGCAATCATGATCTTCATAAGGATGGACCAATGTATTGATCAGAAATAGAATAACCACTCATGAGAAACTGTGCTCCTTATCACTGTGACCATCAGTTCAAGAAATTATTCATGTTCTTTTTATAGTAATAACTTGTTGATTATTATAGATACAGAAAATACAGTTTCAGGTCTTTGAAAGCTGTACAAAATAGTATGTGTTTTTACACTAGATTGTACCTGCTGATGCATTTCTGTTTGCTTTCATATTTGTGAATTGTGCATGCACAGAAGGCAGTGACTACTGTGTTATTTGGTTTATTTATTATGTCTGTTTTATATTGTGAATGTGTATGGTCTGTCATTGTATGTTTAGGGTCTCTCATTGTATGTTTAGGGTCTCTCATTGTATGTTTAGGGTCTCTCATTGTATGTTTAGGGTCTCTCATTGTATGTTTAAGTTCTATCCAGGGCATGTTTTGGGTGGTTTCAATCTCTCCTGGCTTCATTCAGTGAAATATATAACATTTTAATTTTTATCTACAACATTAATGGTGTATTTATTGGCAGCCAGCTTACTGTTTTGGTCTGTCATATTTGAGGGTCTGCACTGGTTTGGAGAGAATGGGGAGCTACTAGCACTGCCTGACCCAGTGAAGGAGATATCATCACGACCTGTCATGCTAGAGGAGATAGACCCAGCTATTGTGGCCGATTATGTTAGGGTGAGTATATCTATGCTATAAAACAGTTTGTTTGTCTGTCCATTACCTCATATATCTTCACGACCTGTCATGCTAGAGGAGATAGACCCAGCTATTGTGGCCGATTATGTTAGGGTGAGTATATCTATGCTATAAAACAGTTTGTTTGTCTGTCCATTACCTCATATATCTTCACGACCTGTCATGCTAGAGGAGATAGACCCAGCTATTGTGGCCGATTATGTTAGGGTGAGTATATCTATGCTATAAAACAGTTTGTTTGTCTGTCCATTACCTCATATATCTTCACGACCTGTCATGCTAGAGGAGATAGACCCAGCTATTGTGGCCGATTATGTTAGGGTGAGTATATCTATACTATAAAACAGTTTGTTTGTCTGTCCATTACCTCATATATCTTCATTAGTTTTGCATGTATGGGCCATAAATGTTGTAGGTTTGCTTGGGGACCCTTGGGGATGATTCCTACATTAAAAGATATTCGACATCTCCCCAGGGTTGGAGAGTTTACAAAGAACTTATGTGGATATTCATCATAGATAACTTGGGACAATTGTAGTTTGTAGTTTTGTACAATTGTTAGAAACGCTATGTCTGTTTTCTACAATGGTTCCAAGTTAACCGGTAGGTGATTTACATGTCAAACATCCACATAAGTTCCTTCGTACAGTACGAACGCTTCTAGAAACTGGGAGTGGTAAATGATTTTTTTATGCAAAGTTGTATCCATCATTGACATTGGTATTGCCCTATCAAAACTTGACAGTGTAGTGCAAGGAGTCATAAACTCTTGCAGTGGCTGCCCTTTCTCCCTTGTAACGCCGGGTAACGTGCCTGGTATCTATAGACTTGTAGAGATAAACATAATATGACTGTTCTCCGATCGATCGGGCACATATCAAAGCAAGCTGCATTCATACATTGGTTCCATTCCCCGCCTTCCAACCTGTTGCAGGCCATGGTCAGTGACTTCGACATGCACTTCATTGACACTTCGACTGATGGTAGAGGGCGCTACCAGCTTGACGTCGACATCAATACACTCGTGTTTCAACACCACCACCTGTTCAGTCGAGAACATGTCCTGGCAGCTCAACTGACCCAGCAGTATCAACACTACATGTGGCGCAGTCAGAAACAACTCGTCAAGTTCCTACGGCAGAAGGTGGTGTCACAGATCAAATATAGTTATTTTTGGATGTTCCATGGTTATGTAATTTTCTGTGTTTGTCGCCATGGTGATGCTAGGATGACCCAGGATTCCCACTCTAAGGACACCATAAAAGTTGTCTGGATGGCAATAACAAAAATGTAACATCCTTTTAAACTTCCCATCCAAATACCATGTCTAAAAGCATCACTTTCCAGGCTCTTTTAAACTTGATAATGTTATGTCAATATTTTAATCTGGGATATTCCAACCTACACTTGTGGAAAGATATTAATGGCTGTGTTATTTCCAAAACTGTGTGAAGACAGTTATCAGAGAAAGAGAGGGAGGGAGGGAGGGAGGGAGAGAGATTGAATTGAATTAGCTCAATTAAGTTTATTTTATTAATTTATTAATTGACTTTTCCAGAAAGGCTAATTTTATTTAATCATTTCACTTTACCAAAATGGGTTAATTTAATTTAATTGACAAATTCCCAATTAACTTTCAACGAAGTGCTCATTTAACAGTTAACAATATTACTAGATAGTTCACAGCCATGTTATCCAGGTGTTTTCAGAAGGCCTGCAGACACTATTCCAGTCACTAGTCTGAGAGGGATCAGGTTCAAGCTTGTGTGAATGGGAGACCACCAGCATATATACACTGTACCAACTGGGGTGTGCTGGTCATTCAGGCATCTGTGAATTGGAGCTAGGAAGGCCTAGCTAATAGCATGTCCTCTTGTAGGGTGATAAGTTGTTGGCTAATCTTGGCTTCTGTAAATCTCTCTGTAAAGTAAACATTTGGGACTGGCAACTTGCAGCCAAGTAGAGCTAAGGGTCCATTAGACCTATGCATGTATAATTTTTGTGTCATATAACCGTTAATTGGGAGATGTAGAGAAAGGTAACATAGCGTCAGCTTGGGATCTTTTTGTGAGCATGCAAATGTGTGAGGTTAATTTCATTTCATCAAATTGACCTGAGAAATGCATGAGGTTAATTTAATTTAATTTAATTGACCTGATAAATGTGTGAGGCTAATTTCATTTAATCAAATTGACATGAGAAATATGTGAGTTTAATTTAATTGGAGAATTTCTGAGTTAATTATAATTTAATTAATTAACTTTTCAAGTTAATTGCCCCATGTTTGGTGGCTACTACTATTTCAGTTTCACCACATATTGGTATCAATAATACTTGGTCTTGAGACTAGTATTTTACATTACTATATGTGGTAATGATATGAAAAGGTTTGAGCCTGCAGTCCTTGCTTCAAATATGCTTTTTCAGCTGTCATATCATTATTAACTTTAATTAAGCCAGTCTTATGTATCTGGGGTGTAAGAACTACAGTCCTATGATCAGCTGTCATATCAGACACAGAACCATCTGAGACCAGTAAATACATTTAAGACAGTTCATATATGACAGCCTCACTACCTGTGTAGGATGTCAGAGGTTTCAAGTAAGTTTCATGTTGCTGTTCTTTGATAGTTGACTGCTGTGAAACGGGCTGAAAAACATGTCCAGGAATCTCTTGCCAGAATAGAGGTAAGAATTCACAAGTGACAATATACATAAGGTTTGCCAATGACATAGTTAATTTAGCAGTTAGTACAACTGAACTTCTGAGTTTTCTTCTTCATGCCCACAACTCAAAAGTTTCTCATTTTTTCTAAGTTAGACTTCTCTACAACATATAATATTATGTTCCGTATAATCACTTTTTTCTTTCAAATTCTATTAATTGAGACAAATAAAAATGTTGGTGAAAGACATTTCTGTTGCCATACGCGTCGTGATATCTATGTACTGTATTTAGCATGAAACATAATTATGATGTCTGTTACTTGTCAGACATATGACTGTTTCAAAGAAATATGTAAATATGCAATTAATACAAACTGCTGCTAAAGTAGTACTGTAGGTAATTACATAACATTGAATACTTGTGTTTCTTGTTACAGAAAGAAAAGAAAGGTGGAAATAAGGAACTGCAGTTCAGACTGAAGGAATATCAAGATGAGATCAAGTAAGTTCACCTACTCACATCAACTTTTTTCATAAACACTTCCTGTAATAGTTGCAAAAATTGCTGTGCCCACTATTTGTATATACTCTGCTTATTGACTCAAACTAATGTGTATATAAGTATTATTTTATTCAACCTTCTAAAAATTAGAATCATTTTATTTTATTGTCCCTTCATTTAAAATAGATACCAACAGCTATTTTTTTATGTTTTGTTGGCTACCTAGTAACCACCATGCTAATTGCACCTCCAGTGCTGCCACATAGTGACTAACAAGACAAATACTTTGTAGCCTAACAAGAAGGATGCCTGAGTGAGAGATGTCACTTGGGTCTGTGGCTGTAGAATAACTAGATGGGCACTTGAGTGAGATATGTCACTTGGGTCTGTGGCTGCAGAATAACTAGATGGGCACTTGAGTGAGAGATGTCACTTGGGTCTGTGGCTGTAGAATAACTAGATGGGCACTTGAATGAGAGATGTCACTTGGGTCTGTGGCTGCATAATAACTAGATGGGCACTTGAGTGAGAGATGTCACTTGGATCTGTGGCTGTAGAATAACTAGATGGGCACTTGAGTGAGAGATGTCACTTGGATCTGTGGCTGTAGAATAACTAGATGGGCACTTGAGTGAGATATGTCACTTGGGTCTGTGGCTGTAGAACAACTAGATGGGCACTTGAATGAGAGATGTCACTTGGGTCTGTGGCTGTAGAACAACTAGATGGGCACTTGAATGAGAGATGTCACTTGGGTCTGTGGCTGTAGAATAACTAGATGGGCACTTGAGTGAGAGATGTCACTTGGATCTGTGGCTGTAGAATAACTAGATGGGCACTTGAGTGAGAGATGTCACTTGGATCTGTGGCTGTAGAATAACTAGATGGGCACTTGAGTGAGAGATGTCACTTGGGTCTGTGGCTGTAGAACAACTAGATGGGCACTTGAGTGAGATATGTCACTTGGGTCTGTGGCTGTAGAACAACTAGATGGGCACTTGAATGAGAGATGTCACTTGGGTCTGTGGCTGTAGAACAACTAGATGGGCACTTGAGTGAGATATGTCACTTGGGTCTGTGGCTGTAGAACAACTAGATGGGCACTTGAATGAGAGATGTCACTTGGGTCTGTGGCTGTAGAATAACTAGATGGGCACTTGAATGAGAGATGTCACTTGGGTCTGTGGCTGTAGAATAACTAGATGAGCACTTGAATGAGAGATGTCACTTGGATCTGTGGCTGTAGAATAACTAGATGGGCACTTGAATGAGAGATGTCACTTGGATCTGTGGCTGTAGAATAACTAGATGGGCACTTGAGTGAGAGATGTCACTTGGGTCTGTGGCTGTAGAATAACTAGATGGGCACTTGAATGAGAGATTGGATCTGTGGCTGTATCTGCGCTTGTAGACTGACGAGGCATTCTCTGGAGGTGGAGATGCGAGCAGACCGTTCTCTGCTAAAGAATATCATCAAGACATGGAAGGAGATCAAGAATCTGCGGGAGACAGAGAAGTGCATCAACACTTCCGTCAAACTCATCATCAAAAAGTCAGTGGATTGTTTATGCCCACATTCCCCTACTAACATCTTGCTGTCGAAACAAACAGCAACAAATGCTGCTGTTTCATTGTTTCCCAATTTCTAGTGATACCATGTCACATTTGAAAGTAAATTTTTTTGCTGATTTATATTCATCAAAGTAATTGTAAAAAGTCTGTAAGAAAATAATGGCCAGAATGTTCCTTAATGTGGAGGCACGGAGCCAAGATCTGTGGTAGCTCAGCACATCGCAATTCCAGCCGGAAGTTGAACGCTTAATTGTCCCACAACATTCAAAATGTAGCCTGCTAAAGCACATGTTATGAAGAACACTTATTTTAATACAAATATAATATTCTCGATATACATACATACATTTCAGTCTTCAGCTACTGCATTAAAAAAATAACCCAAATCAAATGAGAATCTCACCATGGTGGCTATTTTGCAACATTCTGGTGTGCGACACAAAGCACACTGTCTCCTCTCAATGATAAAATCAACTTCCTGTACTAAAAAGTGGCATTTTGTGATGAATATCATCAGCGGTATTTGTCATCTTGAATATGCCCTTGGTGTAGTCTGTATTGCCTACTCAACAGATGCTCTCTGTTATAGGGAACCGACTGACAAGGCAGCAGACACTGAGGAGTGGGAGCAGGATCTGGAGGAGGAGGTTGAGGAGGTGAAGAGGGAGGTTAATGAGGAACACAAGGCAACCATGGCAACTTATCGGGAGAAGATGGAAGTTTGGAAGACCCAGCGAGCCAGGAAGGTATGCTATTGAAAATGTACAGGACATGAGATAACTGGACTTAGCCCTTTTCACTTAAGGTAGCTGGAGTGCCTAGCATGTCGGTTGATTTGATTTGAAATAATCACCCGGCACTAACGTCATATTTTGCCAATCCGTCCTTTAAAAAAACAGTCCTTTTGGAAATCCCCTTGATTTCTTAGAAATGCTGATGATGTTTCCATAGTAACGACTGCATGTGCTACAATGTTCGAACCAGCTATATTCGTTCCCCGTGAAGGCGAAACATTGCCTGGTTACTGTGATCCCTGTACACACCTAACTAAATCATGTCATTAAACCAGCAAATATCAACGCTAACACAGTTTATTGTGCTTTTGAACCTATAACGGAAGCAGCCTGTGACTCCGCTGGATAACGGGCCAGTCAAGATGATTGTAAACACGCCCTGCCATGTGTTTGTCAGATGGCTGGCATAACCTGATATCGTAGACGACAACACGTTACAAATACAGATTCAAGGGCTATTGTGGGGGCAAATTAAGTCTATAGGAAATATAATAACATTTCTGCTTCACCTGAAATTCCCCCTTTTTGTCATCATTTGCCCTCGTTAGCTCTTTGATTTGAGACTATGGAAGATTGACCATATACTTTCTACGCCTGAACTCAACCACCTTCTCTGTTGTTTGTTGTCTCGTTGAAGTTGAGTTACTGTCGGAATAAACAAGCCTGCCAGGGGGTGAAGTGGAACATGCTTTGAGTGGTCGTAAGGACTGAATACTGTACTATGTGAGAACGTACCTTTAATTTAAGCTGAGCTAGTGTCGGAATAAACAGGCCTGCCAGGGAATGAAGTGAAACATGCTTTGAGTGGTCGTAAGGACTGAATACTGTACTATGTGAGAACGTACCTTTAATTTAAGCTGAGCTAGTGTCGGAATAAACAGGCCTGCCAGGGAATGAAGTGAAACATGCTTTGAGTGGTCGTAAGGACTGAATACTGTACTATGTGAGAACGTACCTTTAATTTAAGCTGAGCTAGTGTCGGAATAAACAGGCCTGCCAGGGAATGAAGTGAAACATGCTTTGAGTGGTCGTAAGGACTGAATACTGTACTATGTGAGAACATACCTTTAATTTAAGCTGAGCTAGTGTCGGAATAAACAGGCCTGCCAGGGAATGAAGTGAAACATGCTTTGAGTGGTCGTAAGGACTGAATACTGTACTATGTGAGAACGTACCTTTAATTTAAGCTGAGCTAGTGTCGGAATAAACAGGCCTGCCAGGGAATGAAGTGAAACATGCTTTGAGTGGTCGTAAGGACTGAATACTGTACTATGTGAGAACGTACCTTTAATTTAAGCTGAGCTAGTGTCGGAATAAACAGGCCTGCCAGGGAATGAAGTGAAACATGCTTTGAGTGGTCGTAAGGACTGAATACTGTACTATGTGAGAACTTACCTTTAAGCTGAGCTAGTGTCGGAATAAACAGGCCTGCCAGTGGATGAAGTGAAACATGCTTTGAGTGGTCGTAAGGACTGAATACTATACTATGTGAGAACTTACCTTTAATTTTCTATGTTGTAGAAAGAAGCGAAGAAGAGACAGAAACAGAGAGCAAAGAGGCCAGAGACTGAGACGGAGACAAATCAGGACATAGTAAGATGCTTGAAATTCTTCTCCTTTACTACAAGTATTAACTTGTTAAAAATACTCTACAATTGGATCATCCAATGGCATTTTGTCAACTTGCATTTGCCATGTTTTAAATATATGTCTTTGTAATTAACTTTATGCAATGCATCGATACAATATTCACTTTTATCAATGTATTTTTCCAGGAGGAAGCTGAGAAAGACTTGGCCATATTGGATGAATTTGAGGGTCCGAAACCCGAGAAACCAAAGCAGGTAACAGCTGCAGAGCTGCGAGAGAGAACCCTCGAGAAGTACAACGAGATCCGTCGAAAGCCAGGTACCACTTGGTCATACACTTTCTGGTGTCATTGAAGTTTAGTGGTCTATGCTCTATTTCCTTTCTTTTTCTGGTGGATTTGTTTGGAGTTTTTTTTTTATTATTTTGTGAAATTAAGAGAATTGCCAATAGACAGCTTCACCTTCTGAAGTACCTGAAAGAAGAGTCCCAATCTCCTTTCAACTTTCTTCACCTAGTTGACACTAGATGACAGCGACTTACTCGATAATACAGAACAATGTCAATTGTCTATTTAAATGTTTTGTTTACAGGGGAGCCACTGCTGTATCCTGAATTGTCAAACAGCGCTTCCATTACTGCAACAAAACAGTGTCCAAGGTGAGATATGGGTGTGAGTGACGTTGGAGAACTGGAGTATGATATCCCTGTGGTAGGGAGACAACTGTACAACCAACTACACCATCACCTCTGTCACACTTCATGTGTCTGTGATTGTTTGTGGGAGGCTGGCGCATCCCCGGGATCTAAGCAGTAGCACAGCTGAAATGTCATGATTTAGACCCCAGCTTGAGACTAGTGTATACACAATATTGTACACTATATAGATCCATGGCTAGCACTGTACACTGTTATTCACTGATATATGGTACCACACTTAGCTGTGCATTCATGCACACTGTTGTAGACTGTTTTGTATACATGTGTACTACTACCCAATTCTGTATAGATTTGTACACAGTCAATGTTGTACACCATTTGCAGTATTGTATTTAGCTGATGTACTACTCAATAGTGTACAGATTGTACACTGATGTACAATTTTACTATTGCTATACAATGCTGCACTTTACTGTACATTAATATAGTTTTGTACATTACTGCACCAACAGCTCCATGGCATCCATAAGTAAGCCTATGTTTCTGTCGCTAGTAAGGAGCAGCAAAGACGAGCGGATGTCAACAGGTATAAGGTGTACATGCGCATCACCTTCAACAACAAAGAAGTGTCTCAGACACCAGCCAGGTCAGCTCTTATATTGTGTCATATGTATGTGTGGTTATAGACAGGCGTTGTAGATGTTTTAAATGTTTTTGTCAAGATTTACCTTCTTCTTCCATGGTAGCTCAATGATATGTCATGACTAGGATGAGATCACATACGGGTCCAGTGACCTATGAAGGCTTTAAAAAAAATAGGGCGCAGCGTGTCAATTCAACAAACACCTGAGAAAGAAGTTGGGCACATGTCCTTCAGATGAGATGCTAATGCTCTTAGATGTCTCCCTCCTGTTGCTAGTGCATATTCCAGGGAAGTAAAACCCACACTGAGGTAAAACTAACGTTCCATGAACTCAGTCGAACTTGATTGTCTGCCAACCCAATGATCCTCCGAAAAGACAAGGTAGGGAGATTGGGGTTATTTATGTAGGAGGCAGGTTGTAACCAGCATTGATTTTGTTAATAATATCTTTTGGGCGATGAAGTTCAATAAATTTAGGTGGCATGTGCTAAACGTTATGAATAGTGTTGTAAAGTCATAGAGGAGTCTATGACTTTCTTTACTGTAGGTGTGCATGATGCGAGTCAGTAACATATAATTGTTATTTCATACACATTTGAAGGATATTAGCATCATGATTTAGTGGAACTTTACATTTGTCAATTGAAATATTTGTATGGATCACAATTGAATCCTCACAAGATGGTATCCACGAAGAACATTTTATGATGAAATGTGAAAGTGGCCCAAAATTCTTTTTTATATCAATGAAATTATTATGCATTCAAAGTGGACAGAATCCACAACAGACTTTGATTTTATGGCACCCTTCTTGACATTTAGTGTGCACTTTGTTTATCCTTTGGATGTGTGATTGCTTTGTACAAGGTCTTCACAAAGGTAACTACTGTTACAATTCCCCTTGTCATCCCTGGCCTCAGTCTGCCCTACCAATGTCGGGGATTCTTTGATACATCATTTACACACACACTTTGTGCTTTGTAGACTTCTTGGACAGGATTTCACTGTACATTTTGCCCAGATCTTCAACATGGAGATTGTACAGTGGCCCGAGAGTATCAAGATTGAGGTGAGAGCCTTTATGTTGGGTGAGAGTACTAAGATTGAGGTGAGAGCCTTTATGTTGGGTGAGAGTATCAAGATTGAGGTGAGAGCCTTTGCGTTGGGTGAGAGTATCAAGATTGAGATCAGACCCTTTTTGTTGGGTGAAAGTATCAAGATTGAAATGAGAGCCTTTTTGTTGGATGAGAGTATCAAGATTGAGATGAGAGCCTTTATGTTGGATGAGAGTATCAAGATTGAAATGAGAGCCTTTTTGTTGGGTGAGAGTATCAAGATTGAGGTGAGAGCCTTTTTGTTGGGTGAGAGTATCTAGATTGAGGTGAGAGCCTTTATGTTGGGTGAGAGTATCAAGATTGAGGTGAGAGAGAGCCGTTTTGTTGGGTGAGAGTATCAAGATTGAGGTGAGAGCCTTTTTGTTGGGTGAGAGTATCAAGGTTGAGGTGAGAGCCTTTATGTTGGGTGAGAGTGTCTAGATTGAGATGAGAGCCTTTATGTTGGGTGAAAGTATCTAGATTGAGGTGTGAGCCTTTTTGTTGGGTGAGAGTATCTAGATTGAGGTGAGAGCCTTTTTGTTGGGTGAGAGTATCAAGATTGAGATGATAGCCTTTATGTTGGGTGAGAGTATCAAGATTAAGATGAGAGCCTTTATGTTGGATGAGAGTATCAAGATTGAGGTGAGAGCCTTTATGTTGGGTGAGAGTATCTAGATTGAGGTGAGAGCCTTTATGTTGGGTGAGAGTATCAAGATTGAGGTGAGAGCCTTTATGTTGGGTGAGAGTATCTAGATTGAGGTGAGAGCCTTTATGTTGGGTGAGAGTATCAAGATTGAGGTGAGAGCCTTTTTGTTGGGTGAGAGTATCTAGATTGAGGTGAGAGCCTTTATGTTGGGTGAGAGTATCTAGATTGAGATGAGAGCCTTTATGTTGGGTGAGAGTATCAAGATTGAGGTGAGAGCCATTATGTTGGGTGAGAGTATCAAGATTGAGGCGAGAGCCTTTTTGTTGAGTGAGAGTATCTAGATTTAGGTGAGAGCCTTTATGTTGTGTGTCATCAACAAGCTATATAATACACTTCTTCAAAGTCCTGCACCATATATTAATTGAAAACTAAGCAATACTATTATAATTCATACATTTGGAGATCGTGTATCTGTTTTTGTTTAATGTGTTGGTTTGTTTATTTGGTATGTAATCTGCACCTGTTATTATATTAGTTGTAACTAAATGTGTACTATACAATGGTTTTGTAACAGAAACTAAGTATATTGGTATATGTAATGTAAATATTGGGGAAGTTCTTAACCAGTATTACAATCCTGCCTTTTCCTTTTCCATTTAAACATGTTTTTCGTTGTTATACATTGTTTCTATTCTGTTCTATATGGTTTTATCTTGGAACTAAGTCACTGAATTTAGATAATATTGGCTTTACACATGTATATGGGGCATAGGCACATCACCCCACCCTTGTGGTGAACCACACACTACACAATGGGGCATAGGACACTAGGCACATCACCCCACCCTTGTGGTGAACCACACACTACACAATGGGGAATAGGACACTAGGCACGTCACCCGACCCTTGTGGTGAAGCACACACTACACAGTGGGGAATAGGACTCTAGGCACGTCACCCCACCTTTGTGGTGAACCACACACTACACAATGGGGAATAGGACACTAGGCACATCATCCCACCGTTGTGGTGAACCACACACCACACAATGGGGAATAGGACACTAGACACATCACCCACCCTTGTGGTGAACCACACACCACACAATGGGGAATAGGACACTAGGCACATCACCCAACCCTTGTGGTGAACCACACAATGGGGCATAGGACACTAGGCACATCACCCAACCCTTGAGATGAACCACACAATGGGGAATAGGACACTAGGCACATCACCCAACCCTTGTGGTGAATCACACAATGGGGCATAGGACACTAGGCACATCACCCAACCCTTGTGGTGAACCACACACCACACAATGGGGCATAGGACACTAGGCACGTCACTCAACCCTTGTGGTGAACCACACACCACACAATGGGGCATAGGACACTAGGCACGTCACTCAACCCTTGTGATGAACCACAAACTATACACACCACAGAATGGGGCATAGGATAGTGGAGGAGCATCTGATCATTAATTGAAAGGATGAGGTTTTAGATCCTTTGAAGCCTGGGCAGTTTGATTCACTCCACGTTGCCCCAGTTCACCCAGCTTTATAAATGAGTACATGGCTATGTAAACGAACAGTTTTTTATACAGTAATTGCAGCATGGTTGAATGCTTCCCTGTTAAATTGAATTGTCACATGAGTTAATCGGTCTGACGGGTTGTTAAGTGTTAAAGTATTTTGAGTTTACATGGTGATTACCTCTCAAGAAACTTTTTGTATTCTTTCCAAATATTTTGGCCGACTTATTCAGCCATCCAGACTGAGTTGTCTTAAGGAACAAATACTGCACTACCTCAGGGGTAGAGGAACATACCATTCTCTTGTGTCAATGTTGCAGATCTATGAGAGTGCGGGTCTGACGTCTACACTGCTGGCAGAGGTCTATGCACCGATCCCTGATGTAAACATGACTGGGGAGAACATTGTACTGAATGAACTGGAGTTCAGTAGCAGTCAGAAGATTGTTCATTCACACGGTGGTGTTGGCAGTGGTAAGATTGTTCATTCACACGGTGGTGTTGGCAGTGGTAAGATTGTTCATTCACACGGTGGTGTTGGCAGTGGTAAGTCATCACTTGCAGGTGTGTCTTCAAAACTAATTACATTTTTATGAAAATACCAGCTGGCCTGTAATATGTGTAAAAACAACATGGTAGATAAATGGTTGCATGCCCGTAAAAACAACATGGTAGATAAATGGTTGCATGCCCGTAAAAACAACATGGTAGATAAATGGTTGCATGCCCGTATAATATTGGGCTTGCATTGGGTATATTTTCACTTTCCATTTGGGTTTATTTTCACTTTCCATTTGGGTTTACGTTCACTTGTTCATGCCTCATTTTCCACTATGCTACAGGACTTCAAAGAATGAGCTATTGATTACACAGATAAAATGTGGTCTCTTGTGTAATACCTTTTGACACATCACTTCTTTTCTGACCAGATGTCCAGGTGACCTTTGCTGTCTGTGAGGATGACCAACCACTGTCCACCCTGTTGACCTGCGGCACACTGACCACAAGTGTGTGCTGGGCGGTCAACAATGACGGCAAGGTTCTCGTGCCACCCGTTGCCCCGAGAAATGACCAGTTGCAAGGGTGAGTGATCTTAATAAGACATCTGCTCATTTCAGCAAACGTTTTATTTAGTTTTGATGAAATCATTGGATAAACTATTACATTATTTTTTACCTGTAAAATTTCAGCAAAGGAAGGTCAAAAATGGTCTAGCTCTATATACTATGGAATAAACCTATGTACTATGGAATAAAGTTATATACTATGGAATACACCTATATACTATGGAATAAACCTGTATATTATGGAATAAAGCTGTTCACACTTTTACAATTTACCAGATCTAACAATCGAAGTCAATTTTTTCAATTATGTTGGAAGATTTGGCAACCTATGCATTTACATAAACAACACAAGTGATCATCACATCATTCTTCAGAAGGACTTGTAGTTGAGTCAGTCATATAAATTAACTGAACACCACTGATTAATAATAGTAATAATAATTCTACAGCGCCTAAATCCTTATAGGCCTGAGCTCAGAGGTACAACAAACCCCAGAACAGGGTTATGTGAAAGTGATCATCAGAGCCAGGAATACTAGACTCTGACAGGTGTTTTACTTGTCTCCTCTGCAGAGTGATGGCAGCCGTTGACATCATCACAGCTCTAGGCATGGCAGGCATGACGGATATGGACAAGTTGATTAAGTGGATCTCAGAGGCGAGACTGGATCCAAACGACCCCAGCAACGCAGACTTAATGTATCTGTTGAGGGTGAGTCTTGAAGGGAAGACTGTTGAGGGTGAGTCTTGAAGGGAAGACTGTTGAGGGTGAGTCTTGAAGGGAAGACTGTTGAGGGTGAGTCTTGAAGGGAAGACTGTTGAGGGTGAGTCTTGAAGGGAAGACTGTTGAGGGTGAGTCTTGAAGGGAAGACTGTTGAGGGTGAGTCTTGAAGGGAAGACTGTTGAGGGTGAGTCTTGAAGGGAAGACTGTTGAGGGTAGGTCTTGAAGGGAAGACTGTTGAGGGTGAGTCTTGAAGGGAAGACAGGCCAGCTGGTTGTCTGCGGCTGTATGGTCACATTGTAGACCAAATCAATTATGCTGAAATGTCAACAAGACTGTATTTGACTGCTAAAATAATATATGCAAGTGTTAGAGAATATCTGATTTACCAATGCATTCAACAGGTTAATAATCCATGCTTTAATCTTGTTTCCACAAAATGTCTGTGTATTTTATATAGTCTGCGCACGAATGTTTATGTTTAATTGGAGGTTGCTGAATATTGTTTATTTTAGATGTATTCAAAATAATTAACATTTTAACTTTGATAAACGTTAGCAGATTGGGCTTCAGTTTGACAGCTAACAAAACTGGGGAATATGGTTTTGATATGTTTTCCATACATTTTTTTTGTAAAAATTTTGTATGCATACACACACATGCGTGCATGCGCATGCATGCACGCACACACACCCACACAGTACAGTGGTGTATCTAGGATGTCACAAAGGGGGAGGAAAAGGGGAGGCCAAAGGGGGAGGAAAAGGAGAGGCCAAAGAGGGAGGAAAAGGGGAGGCCAAAGAGGGAGGAAAAGGGGAGGCCAAAGGGGGAGGAAAAGGGGAGGCCAAAGAGGGAGGAAAAGGGGAGGCCAAAGAGGGAGGAAAAGGGGAGGCCAAAGGGGGAGGAAAAGGGGAGGCCAAAGAGGGAGGCCAAAGGGGAGGCCAAAGGGGGAGGAAAAGGGGAGGCCAAAGGGGGAGGAAAAGGGGCGGCCAAAAGGGGCTAAAGCTCAGTCACCCATTAGTTTACCATGCTACCATGTAGTGGTGCAACAGGTTACATAAAAAATAAAATATTTAAACCAACAGGGGCCATCGGCCAATGCCTCTCTAAATGCACGACTACATGCACACGTGCGCGCGCATGCACGCACACAATAAAGACCATCTCTTCCTGTCGCAGCCAATCGGTGGAGGAGATGGTGTTGTGACATCACTGCAACTCCCGGAGCACTACCGTCTTGATCAGCTCCAGGCAGAGTTTGACTTCGTCTCAGACCAGTACCTCGAAATGTCTCGCCGCTTCCGACTGATCCAGTACCGAGAGCGTGAGATTCCTGACTTCAAGAACAAAGTGATACCTGCCTTTGACTGGGAGATCTCGGATGATGTCTTCTCTGTAAGTTGAGCAGTCTCAGTGTTAAGGTGATTCGATCAGATATCATTATTACGTTTTGATTTGGCCAGGTAGGCACAATTCTTGAGAAAGAATGCCTGGTATGACAGTTTGATGTACTGGCCATATATTCTCGAAGGACTTACGTATTCATAACTCAAGTTTTCTGTAAATATAACAACAAACTCCCAAATGGGTTCACACATGGAATATCTGAGTAAATATTATTTGATGGGCTAAATATTGATTAGGTCTGCTGAGGTATTACATAATCCATGGTGATTCTTGCCCAAGATTGGCAAGCTTGCGTTACAGGCCTAATCCTTAATTCGCCATGTTATTTTGGCATTAGATATTCCGTGAGTGACCCCCCCTCGGGCAGCTTTGCCCACATATTTATGGAAAACTTTAGTTTTTTTACAATACGTGCCCTGATGCGCTGGATCAGTGATGTCATGCTCGAGCTCGTGAGGTATCAGGTTTGTGTACCAGGCCGACTGTTTACACAATCATTGATGTGGTCACCTCGTGAGGTATCAAGTTTGTGTACCAGGCTGGCTGCTCACACAATCATTGATGTGGTGGTCACCTCGTGGGGTATAAGGTTTGTGTACCAGGCTGGCTACTCACACAATGATTAATGCAATGGTTACCACGTGGGGTATAAGGTTTTGTACCAGGCTGGCTGCTCACACAATCATTGCTGTGGTGGTCACCTTGTGAGGTATAAGGTTTTTGTACCAGGCTGGCTGCTCACACAATCATTGATGTAGTGGTCACCTCATGAGGTATAACGTTTGTGTACCAGGCTGGCTGCTCACACAATGATTGATGCAGTGGTCACCTTGTGGGGTATAAGGTTTGTGTACCTGGCTGGCTGCTCACACAATCATTGATGTAGTGGTCACCTCATGAGGTATAAGGTTTGTATATCAGGCTGGCTGCTCACACAGTCATTGAGTAAGAATTGGGTACAACTGATGTCCATTCACACTGACATCTGAACCACAGGAAGTAAAAGATCCGATGTAAATATGTGTAGAGGAGACCAAATAGAAGTGTTTACAATAGTGAACTGTTATGAGGATGTTGATAGGAATATGTTCTTCAAACTTAAAGAAGGCAGTAGAACCAGAGGACACAAAGCAGCATTAGTTAAGGAGCAGTGTAGGTTGGACATGAGAAAGTACTCTTTCTCACAGAGGGTGATAAATGAATGGAACAAACTGCCAAATGATTGTCTTAATGCTAGTAGTGTGAATATGTTTAAAAATAGAATTGACAGATATCTGATAAGGGTGGGCTACACATAGATGAGAAAATTGTTGGACTCTCGATAAGCCAATGGCTTCCTTGTCCACTTGCCATATGGAACTTGTTGTTTGGGATGGCAATCTTGTTAAATCTTGTTAAACCCTGCCTAGGACTCACAGACTGGTCATCCAGTCGGAAAATTAGCCATAATGCATGATGCTAAGACGATTCTACTTGAGAATGTTTTTGTTTGACCAGGCATATGAGAAGAAGATGGCTGGTGAAGACAAGATCAAGAAGATGGACGAGATAGACTCGCATCGTGTGGCCGTCTCCAAGTTTGTGCAGAAGGTTTGTCAGTTTCAACAAGAAACCCTCTGCGAATGTGGCAATGAACTTTGATGTTAATCCACAGATTGATATCGCTATTTAAGTTTTGGCCCAGATACTCATTTTGGCCAGAACTCGGATTTTGTTTACTCTTAAACAAAGTCTTATTTGTCAGGGTTGTGTTGTTTAATATAGAACATAACATGTGCGCAGTACCTTTTTTTTGCATTCATGGCTCACTGTTTTATGTTTACAGTAAACAAATGCCCATGTTATTTTAATTGAATTTTACACCTTTTAGTACAAATAAATATATTAGTTGATTGGTTGATGTTTTTTTGTTTCATACTACCTCTATCCAAACTGTAACTTCTGACAAATTGTCAGATGTGACTTTCCTTCAGTTGTGAAAGTTGGGATCATTGGCTTTCTTGTGTCAAGTCTTGGAACCAGTTATTCAGGTACAGTCCACAGTAAATGTGTTTACACATTGTTGATGTGTGCGTTGTAGATGCGGGAGGATGTGTTGATGAGACTGAGATTGGCCACTCATCACAAGGTTCTCTCTGACATGGTCTATGAAGACGCAGTGCCAAATATAGCGTATGTACACAATGTCTTCACATTCTCACAGTGCCAAATATAGCGTATGTACACAATGTCTTCACATTCTCGCAGTCCCAAACATAGCATATGTACACAATGTCTTCACATTCTCATAGTGCCAAACATAGCATACATACACAATGTTTTCACATTATTACAGTGCCAAACATAGCGTACGTACAAAATGTCTTCACATTCTCACAGTGCCAAACATAACATATTTACACAGTGAATGTATTGCCGATGATAGTGATGATGATGATGATGACTGTGATGATGATAGTGCTAATAATAGTGATGCTGATAATGATGGTGATGGTGATGAACCCACTGATGATGATAGAGTGATGATAATGTTATCTGTGCCACAACTCCATACAACATTACTTGTTCTCACATAACCACACACTGACAACTATTTCCACGTGTGTACACTCAGTGAGTCTATTCATTCAGACATCTCCCATTCTTTCCACACCAGACACTAGCCAAGTCAGTGACCAAGTATAACCCAGTTGTCAGCAGCCTGCATGTCCTTCTCTGCAGAACACTCATCCCGAGTCTAATCAGACTCTTTGAGCCACGCCGACCACTAAAGCCAATTCGCAAGAAACGCAAGAAGGTGACCCCACAGAGTCAGCAGGCAGTCGACATCAAGATCCTCGTAAACATAGTGCATGCCTATGACATCCCGGTGCGCACTGAAGCACTACCCAGGTGTGTCTTTGGTTTTTGTAATAAAAAATGTAACTGCAAAACACATTAAAATATATTATGTGTTGCATCATAACTTATTATTGCTGCTCGTATTTTCTATTGTTTCATCCTATAGCATTGCGCATATACCATTGCATCCTATAGCATTGCATCCTATGGCGTTGCATCCTATAGAGTTGCATCCTATGGCGTTGCATCCTATAGCGTTGCATCCTATAGCATTGCATCCTATGGCATTGCATCCTATAGCATTGCATCCTATGGCATTGCATCCTATAGAGTTGCATCCTATGGCGTTGCATCCTATAGCGTTGCATCCTATGGCGTTGCATCCTATGGCATTGCATTCTATAGCATTGCATCCTATAGCACTGCATCCTATAGCATTGCATCCTATGGCGTTGCATCCTATGGCATTGCATCCTATGGCATTGCATTCTATGGCATTGCATCCTATAGCATTGCATCCTATGGCGTTGCATCCTATGGCGTTGCATCCTATAGCGTTGCATCCTATGGCGTTGCATCCTATAGCGTTGCATCCTATGGCGTTGCATCCTATGGCATTGCATTCTATAGCATTGCATCCTATAGCACTGCATCCTATAGCGTTGCTTCCTATAGCGTTGCATCCTATAGAGTTGCATCCTATAGTGTTGCATCCTATAGCGTTGCATCCTGTAGAGTTGCATCCTATAGTGTTGCATCCTATAGAGTTGCATCCTATAGTGTTGCATCCTATAGAGTTGCATCCTATAGTGTTGCATCCTATAGTGTTGCATCCTATAGCGTTTCATCCTATAGAATTGTATCCTATGGCGTTGCATCCTATGGCATTGCATCCTATGGCATTGCATCCTATGGCATTGCATCCTATGGCATTTCATTCTATAGCATTGCATCCTATAGCATTGGATCCTATGGCGTTGCATCCTATGGCGTTGCATCCTATAGCGTTGCATCCTATGGCGTTGCATCCTATGGCATTGCATCCTTTAGCATTGCATCCTATAGCATTGCATCCTATGGTGTTGCATCCTATGGCATTGCATCCTATGGCGTTGCATCCTTTGGTGTTACATCCTATGACATTGCATCCTATGGTTTTACATCCTATGGCATTGCATCCCATGGCATTGCATCCTATGGCGTTGCAACCTATGGCGTTGCATCCTATGGCGTTGCATCCTATGGCATTGCATCCTATGGCATTGCATCCTATGGTGTTGCATCCTATGGCATTGCATCCTATGGCGTTGCATCCTATGGCGTTGCATCCTATGGTGTTGCAACCTATGGCGTTGCATCCTATAGCATTGCGTCCTATTGCGTTGCATCCTATAGCATTGCATTCTATGATGTTGGATCCTATAGCGTTGCACCTTGTAGAGTTGCATCCTATAGAGTTGCATCCTATAGTGTTGCATCCTAAAGCATTGCATCCTATGATGTTGCATCCTATAGAGTTGCATCCTATAGATAAAGTTGCATCCCATAGCGTTGCATCCTATAGCGATGCATCCTATAATGTTGCATCCCATAGCATTGCATCCTATAGAGTGGCATCCTATAGAGTTGCATCCTATAGAGTTGCATCCTATAGCATTGCATCTTGTAGCATTGCATCCTATAACGTTGCATCCTATAGCATTGCATCCTATAGCGTTGCATCCTGTAGCATTGCATCCTATAGCGTTGCATCCTATAGCATTGCATCCTATGAAGTTGCATCCTATAGTGTTGCATCTAATAGAGCATCCTGTACAGTTGCATCCTATACAGTTGCATCCTATAGCGTTGCATCCTGTAGCATTGCATCCTATAGCGTTGCATCCTATAGCATTGCATCCTATAGTATTGCATCCTATGAAGTTGCATCCTATATAGCGCTGCATTTTATAGAGTTGCATCCTATACAGTTGCATCCTATACAGTTGCATCCTATGGCATTGCATCCTATAGAGTTGCATCATATAGAGGTGCATCCTATAGTGTTGCATCCTAAAGCGTTGCATCCTATGATGTTGCATCCTATAACATTGCATTCAATAGAGTTGCATCCTATAGTGATGCATCGTAAAGTGTTGCATCCTATAGCATTGCATCCTATAGAGTTGCATCCTGTAGAGTTGCATCCTATAGTGTTGCATCCTATAGTGTTGCATCCTATAGCACTGCATCCTATAGAGTTGCATCCTATAGAATTGCATCCTATAATGTTGCATCCTATAGAGTTGCATCCTATAGCGTTGCATCCTATGGAGTTGCATCCTATAGCATTGCATCCTATAGAGTTGTATCCTATAGCGTTGCATCCTATAGTGTTGCATCCTATAGAGTTGCTTCCTATAGCATTGCATCCTATAGAGTTGCATCCTATAGTGTTGCATCCTATAGCGTTGCATCCTGTAGAGTTGCATCCTATAGTGTTGCATCCTATAGAGTTGCATCCTATAGCGTTGCATCCTATAGAGTTGTATCCTATAGTGTTGCATCCTATGGAGTTGCATCCTATAGCATTGCATCCTATAGAGTTGCATCCTATAGCGTTGCATCCTATAGTGTTGCATCCTATAGAGTTGCTTCCTATAGCGTTGCATCCTATAGAGTTGCATCCTATAGTGTTGCATCCTATAGCGTTGCATCCTGTACAGTTGCATCCTATAGTGTTGCATCCTATAGAGTTGCATCCGATAGTGTTGCATCCTATAGAGTTGCATCCTATAGTGTTGCATCCTATAGTGTTGCATCCTATAGCGTTTCATCCTATAGAATTGTATCCTATAGTGTTGCATCCTATAGAGTTGCATCCTATAGAGTTGCATCCTATAGCGTTGCATTGTAGGTTATTATTTATTTTCGGTTGTTTCCACCCTTCATTTAGCCCATCACAAAACAGGTTCCTTGATGTTGTTATTTGTAGAACGTGAACAGTCGGTTTAATAAAAGATGGCATACTTTTGTTGAAATCGTTGAAAGAATACACTTTTATTGCTGGATCGGGTATCTTGTGAAAGTGTATGTCATAGTATGAAGAGGCCATCCTTGCCTTTTTTTCACCAAATTTTTGTAAATTTGTTGGATGATTTCATCAAAACAGAATAACACATTAGCACAAATAGTGGATACTAGATATGTTCAATACTGAATAACACATTAGCACAAACAAGCTGGTGGATACTAGATATGCTCGATTGTTTGCAAAATGTGTCTGAAACAAGACAGGCAAAGAATCAACATGCAGAAGCAACATTAGCAAAATCCTAGATAAAATATAAAAAATTGCATGATGTGCTAACGAAGTGAAGGTGTCTTATTGTAGTGCGACTGCAAGTGTCCAGCCGCTCAGTCAGCGTGTGTCCTTCCAGCAACCAGCACCAGTTACCAGCACCAGCTATGCCAGAGAGGTCAGTGCTACCTTTGTGCAGGCATCATCTACCAGTCACAAACAGTTATTACCATCTACCAGTCACAAACAGTTATTACCATCTACCAGTCACAAACAGTTATTACCATCTACCAGTCACAAACAGTTACATGTATTGCCATCTGCCAAACACAAACAGTTATTCCCATCTGCCTATCACAAACAGTTATCAACTGCCAGTCACAAACAGTTATTACCATCTACCAGTCGCAAACAGTTATTTCCATATACCAGTCACAAACAGTTACATGTTTTGCCATCTGCCAAACACAAACAGTTATTCCCACCTGCCTATCACAAAGAGTTATTATCAACTGCCAGTCACAAACAGTTATTACCATCTACCAGTCACAAACAGTTACATGTATTGCCATCTGCCAAACACAAACAGTTATTCCCATCTGCCTATCACAAAGAGTTATTATCAACTGCCAGTCACAAACAGTTATTATCATCTGCCATTCACAAACAGTTATTACCATCTACCAGTCACAAATTACCATCTACCATCATAAACAATTATTATCATGTGCCAGTCACAAACAGTTATTACCATCTACCAATCACAAATAGTTATTACCATCTACCATCAGAAATAGTTATTACCGTCTACCAATCACAAATAGTTAGTATAGTCTACCGTCATGAACAGTTATTATCATGTGCCAGTCACAAACAGTTATTTTCATCTACCGTCACAAACAGTTATTACCGTCTGCCAATCACAAACAGTTATTACCATCTGCCAATCACAAACATTTATTAACATCTACCAATTAGAAACAGTCATTACAGTTAAATGCAAAATGTTTTGTCAACAAATATTTATGGGGAGATCCGAGATGAATAATCCAACGATAAACCAACGGCTTCCTTGTCCACTTACCTTCTGGGTTTTTGCTTTGGATAATAATCTTGTTAAATCTCATTAAACCATTGCTAGTAGAAGGTATTATAGAACTTGTTGTTGGGATGCTAATGCTGCACACATTGTGTTTTCTCCAAAGTATATGTCGCCAGAATGGCATGCTCACCGTGTGCACCATCACCAGCGCCACTATCAGTGCACTGACATGTTTCTGGTAGGCCCTAGATAAGGCATTCTGTTTCCTCTTCTTGTCATTCATATTTTCTATATAAATCAACATCTTTGATGTGTGTTTACGTTGTTGCTGTACATCAAAATGTAATTAGGGTACAGACTTTTTCAAGACCCTTTGTTAATCATGATGTGGTCAGATTGTGTAATTAATGTTTAAAAGCTGCCTCTGCATTTCATTTTGTCTATAGCGAATCATGTTTGTTGATGTTCATCCGTAGTGTTTGAATAGTTTCAGAAATATCTGCAGTCATTTTAATAACAGATTGGAATTTTGTTAAAATCATCAAAGAATTTACTTTGATCATTAGATCAGGTAACTGTGCGAAAGTGTGACTAGCTGAATGTCATAGTATATAGAGGTGGTATTAGTGGGGCGCGGTAGTGTAGTGGTATTAGTGGGGCGCGGTAGTGTAGTGGTATTAGTGGGGCGCGGTAGTGCAGTGGTTAGAACGTCCGGTTCTCCATTGAGAGAACCCGGGTTCGAATCCTCTCGCTGCTGTTTCAAAGCTTTGGCAAATTTTTTCATACCACATTTCCACAGTTCACTCAGCTGTATAAATGAGTACCTGGCTATAGGCAGACTGAACGAATAGTCTTTGTGCAGTTATTGCAATATGGCTGAATGCTTCCCAGAGAAGTCGAAATGGCATTGAGATGAACGGGTCTGCCAGGGAGTGAAGTGTGAAGCACTTTGAACAGTCCCATTATATAAGGACATACCTTTTTACCTTTAGGTAGGTTAAATTTTTTCCAAAAGAATCTGAACAGAAAGGAGCATAACACTGAATAGTGGAGGCAACTTTAACTATTAGACTACCTAATAAATAAGTTTGATAATATCTATGCTCGCTGTTTTCTTTGCATGTAGATCATGGTTCTAAGGAGGTTATTGTGTAGCATTTCTGCTACTAGAAAGGTCTCCGTAGACTCAGAGAGTAACAATAGATAACATAGACAGACATTGTACTGATGGAAATGCCTTTAAGGAAGATGGAAGATGATCTATGCTAAAGTTTATTTTACTTCAATATTTCTATTAATTCATTCATTTACTTATGCACCTGTATACCATTAAAACACAAACAAATGAATGAGCAAAAAACCGTTGCCATGTTAAGTGTAACCTAGTGTCGCATACAGTCTTAAAGTTTTCCAACTGTGCGGTGTTTATGTTATCTGTCGGCAGGTAGTTGTACCAAGCCTCACTGCAGAGATATAGTACTTTTCATAGCAACAGTCCCAGTAACTTGACCGTTATCTGTTTATGAATATCATACTTGTTGTTCAGTGCGTTAACAACCAGCTCTCAACACCTTCCAATGTCTGTGGACAAAGTTTGGATCACGTGATGAGCAGATCATTAACACCCACAAATTACGTTTCTCATATCATGTTATGTATACATGATATTCACCCCCAAAACATTCAAATTAAACAGATAACAGTCAGAGCATATTATTTTAAAATGTGGTTCAATGTATACCACATGTATATCACATGTATACCATATGTATACCATATGTATACCATATTATGTATACCACATGTATACCATATGTATACAATATGCATTGTATACCATATGTATACCATATGCATTGTATACCATATGTATGTCACATGTATACCATATGTATACAACACGTATACCACAGTTGTCCACTGCTGTCTGAATCAACCAAATATCACATTTCAAAATTTGCACCACAGACACACTGGTTGGCTGAAAATATCCATTTGTCATATGTATGTAATGCTACTTCATCAAATTAATACTGCTTTTTCTTATGATTGTGTTTTTAATCAATCAAGAGGTTCCTTCCATCTGTATTTTCACAAAATAGTTTGTTGCTAAGGAGAATTTGAATTTAAAAATGGTTTTGAGAGTTTGACAGCGGCATTAATGATTATTTCAACATTGATAGAGGTAGTAGCAAAGGAGAAGTAGCAGTGGAACTGACAGCAAAATGGTGATTATCTGGTCGAATTTGATGAATTTTTGACCGGTGTGCCCGAGTATGCACCAGCATTCATTGTTTAAATAACAATTATCTCATTAATACAATTATCAGACTATGACATACAATTTCAAGGGAACATGTGATTGTGATTGACTTAATTATCATACTGTGTTAAGTTATACGTCATTTTAATGCTGCATCTGATAGTGTAAAAACGCAAAATTGTGAAATACAAAATTTTTTCTGTTAAGACAGCAGAGACACATATGTAGAGTTATCTGTAGCAACACCACAGAACTACGTGTTAGCCTGTGCCTGTTCCTGTGCAGCAATGCTTGGACTCAATGTGGGACTGCGTTGTACAAAGCTTCTCGTGCATGAACAATGCCTTCAGTCAGATGGCTTCAGTGCCACTGATCGCTTTCCAAACAGACGAGGCACTACCTCAGCAGACTGACATGAATGCTATGTACAATTCAGTACTTGGCATTCCGTTACCAAAAACAGAATCATCGAAAGAATTGCCCATCGAACCTAATCCGGTAGTACCTATAAATTAAGGATTATGGATTAAGGATTAAGAATTACATATTAAGGATGTTTTCGTTTGTGACATTTTATATGTTAACAACATACAAACTGTATGTATCTAAAATAACACATTAAGAATACACATTAAGAATATATGATGGTTGTAGTTTTGAATGATTATAGAATATCGTAAATATTATGATTAAAGCTATAGCTCTGATTACAAATAGGGGCTGTCAAATGGTCAAGAATAAAGTCAGATGTTCTTATGAATTATGAGTCCCCATTAAAATACACTGAACCAAATTAACACCCTTTGTGTATGCACAGTTTTAGGTAATTTTCTTAGCTCCATTAAATTGGTGTGCACCATTATTAATATCTGGTTATGCTTTGTTCAAGAGTACCTCTTAAAAATGATCTTGCTGCTGCTATAAACTGTTGATGTGGCCTTTGATAAGGTTATTGCCTGCCACAGACAGCACTGAGCCATATGAGGATTAATCTGAAAGTTGTGGTGTGGCTTTATATAAACAGCGATAGGCTATTGCCTGCCACAAACAGCACTGAGCCATATGAGGATTAATGTGAAAGTTGTGGTGTGGCTTCATACAGACAACGATAGGCTATTGCCTGCCACAATCAGCACTGAGCCATACGAGGATTAATCTGAAAGTTGTGGTGTGGCTTCATATAGACAGCGATAGGCTATTGCCTGCCACAAACAGCACGGAGCCATATGAGGATTAATCTGAAAGTTGTGGTGTGGCTTCATACAGACAGCGATAGGCTATTGCCTGCCACAAACAGCACAGAGCCATATGAGGATTAATCTGAAAGTCGTGGTGTGGCTTCATGCAGACAGCGGTAGGTTATTGCCTGCCACAAACAGCACAGAGCCATATGAGGATTAATCTGAAAGTTGTGGTTTGGCTTCATACAGACAGCAATAGGCCCACGAGCTGTGCACACTTGCATTCATGGAGTAGTAATACAACTTATGTAAGTCTGTATTAGTTAATGATGTTTACAGTACTAATGTGTACATTAATGATGTGAACACATTACATGTGGACACTTATACTAACATGAATGTCATGTGGATATGTACTTTGATTAAATAGTAATTATATACCATAATGTTATCACAGTAGATTGACCCAAACAAGGATAGAATTGAGCTTTGTCCCAGTAGCTGCAGCACCCAGTGGGATCCATTGCTGGCATTTCTCTTGGTTGCATCCAGGCAGTTTAAGTTCAGCAAATGTGGGTCATTTTTTATTGCAAATGCATGAAATATATGTTGTTTATTAAACACAATATCTCATAGACCGCATGCACACACATTGTGTATATTGGCAAACCATAGTTTGTGGCACGGTTGCATAGTACAGTCTATTTGAACATCTTTCAACAGCGATGACCTGCATTCAAAACCTCTTTATGCCATCTCGAACCTTGGCCTACATTATTCAGTCCACTTTGCTCCAAGTCACATGACTGTATAAGTCTGCCATTTAGCATCAGCAAGGTGTAAATATATATATATATATATATATATAATATATATACTAGCCTATGACAAGGTGACAGCATGTGTGTGATCCTTGCTACCCCAGGTCCTTGTGCGGCCATTTGTGGAGGTCGTCTTCCAACAGACCAGTCAACAAACCAGTGTCGCTGATGGCCCCAACCCGACCTGGAACGAAGAACTCCAACTGCCATTCAAGTGAGACACATTCAGTTAACAGTGTCCTGTGATACTCCTTTCCTAGCTCGCAGACATTCACATGGTTCCAGTATCACCAGCTACAGTGTTGACCTCTAATTCCTTAGCAGTGATGTTGGGTGTCTTCTGGTCAAGATAATATTACTCTACTTTAATGCTTACTTATTGTTTTAACAGTTCCGAAATTTTCTACTTGACACACTAGCCGTTTTCTATATCAGTTGACTATGCATGCCAAGACCTAATTTTATTTATTTATTTTTATTTATTTATATGCAGTTTGCATTGCTTCCGATGGCCTTTCGATTTCCGTCGAAGACACTACTCATTTCACTGGAAGTAAATTTCTTAGAACTACCAGATGCTTATTGGTTGCCCAGTAAACATGTCAGCCTCAAGGAAGACAGAGATTTGACCAAAACCTCCCACTTTTAGAACAAATTTCTGAGGAAACCGTAGCGTGAGATTCTTGATTGTTGTTGGAAATGGTTTTTGTTTAGATCTTAGTTACATTGCCTCCAAACCATCACTTTTGTCTCAGACACCTTGCACCTTGTAAGGTCATTTTATCTTGCACCTATGGTACTTGAATCATCTTCGAAGACAATGTGTTTGGAAAGTGGCTTTGAGAATCTGGAATTGAGAGGTTAATGTTATGGCATTTTCAGTGAACATGTAATGTATGATCCGTCAAGTGGAGTGGCTGTTGTCTGTGTTTAGGGCTCGCAATGATGATTACAGCACAGCAAATCTACAGACAATGAGGGATTCTGTCTTCTTCAACCTGTTTGATGAATGCGTTGTTGACATTGCACAGGTGTGTCAGTCGGTCTTACCTGGCTTTATATAAATTGTATAATAATGATACAGACATCACAAAAAGTTTCTGGTGCAGTGGTGAGGGTGTTGAGTGATCTTTAATGCAGCCCCTTGTTAGATAGTTTAGAGAACCTTCTGATGCAATGTCGGTGTTTCTGGTGCAATGTGTGAGGCTGTGATGTCTAATGGAGCCATATGGAAAGTAACAGTGATGCCAGTGAGTGTAATTACACGCTTTAGAGCAAACTTTATTAATAGCATTAAATAAATAAAAATAAAGTAACATAATTCTAGCATTCATTTGCTTGCCTAGTTAGTTAAAAAAATAATAAACTGTTGTGTTTCCAGGACGAGAGGGAGAGAACAACGTCCATTCACCGGCGCATTGAGAAGCGCTGGCTCGGCAGTCTCACCATCCCCTTCTCCACGATCTACGCAAACTCTAGGGTGGGTAAGATCAAAAGCAAGAGTGGGTAATATCAAACTCTAGGGTAGGCAAGATCAAACTCAAGGGTGGATAATATCAAACTCTAGGGTGGGCAAGATCAAACTCAAGGGTGGATAATATCAAACTCTACGGTGGGTAAGATCAAACTCAAGGGTGGATAACATCAAACTCTAGGGTGGGCAAGACCAAACTCAAGGGTGGGTAATATCAAACTCTAGAGTGGGTAAGATCAAACAAAAGGGTGGATAATATCAAACTCTAGGGTGGGCAAGATCAAACTCAAGGGTAGGTAAGGCAAACTCAAGGGTGGATATGATCAGTCTCTAGGGTGGGTAAGTTCAAACTCACATGTGGATAAGACCAAACTCAAGGGTGGGTAAGATCAAACTCAACGGTTGGTACGATCAAACTCAACGGTGGGTAAGATCAAACTCACAGGTGGGTAAGGCCAAACTCAAGGATGGATAAGATCAAGCTCAAGGGTGGATAAGACCATACTCAATGGTGGGTAAGACCAAACTCAAGGGTTGGTAAGATCAAATTCGATGGTTGGTAAGACCAAACTCAAGGGTGGGTAAGATCAAACTCAATGGTGGGTAAGACCAAACTCAACAGTGGGTAAGATCAAACTCAGTGGTAGGTAAGACCAAACTCAACAGTGGGTAAGATCAAACTCAAGGGTGGGTAAGACCAAAGTCAAGGGTGGATAAGGCCACCAAACTCAATTCAAGGGTGAGTAAGATCAAACTTAACGGTGGGTAAGATCAAACTCAACAGTGGGTAAGACCAAAATTCAATGGTAGGTAAGATCAAACTCAATGGTAGGTAAGATCAAACTCAGCGGTGGGTAAGACCAAACTCACAGGTGGGTAAGGCCAAACTGAAGGGTGGGTGAGATCAAACTCAATGGTGGGTAAGACCAAACTCACAGATGGGTAAGGCCAAACTCAAGGGTGGTTGAGATCAACCTCAATGGTGAGAATTGAAGAACTCAAGAATGCATTTATGTATTTATCTTACCAATTACCAATTGAGAAACTTTCATTCAACGCCATCTTGACTTTTAATCATTGTACTTAACTATCTATGGTTACACGTATTAGTTATTTTTAGATTGAAGAAAGCTGAGACATGTGAAACATGATGTAATACTAGGTGGACGCTGTCACACTTGTTTGCTCACTAGCACACTCCAATAATATGACATCATTCTAGCTGTCTCATACTTGTCTGTCATCCAGGTTGATGGTACGTTCCGTGTGACTTCTCCACCCATCCTCCTGGGATACACCCGCAACCTGCCCGACAACCTGCAGATGGTCAGTGAGATGGACGTGGAGAGGGGCAATTACACCTATCTCAGTATGTTTATCACAATTGAGCCGCCCCTTACCCCACCAGAGCCATTCAAAGAGAGGGTAGGTCATTGTATGCACAATGATAAATACTTCTGCACATATTAACTAACTAGCTGAACCAACAATCTAATCAAGTATAACAATTTTGCCTTCTATGAGGTATAATATTTGACAATGGGAGTTCAGATATGATTTCAAATATACCATGATCTAAAGGTACTACAAATATACTGGCCACAAAGTCATATTTATATTAGTGTTGTGAATTACTGTGTGTGAAGAGATGTGAAGAGATGGTGCAATATTATACTTGTTGTTATTTTATAAACTTGTCATCATTCGTGGTTTATTGTTTGTGGATACCTGTTTGATGCAAGTGTTATTGTATGGAAACGTTTCTTTATATTGATCTCATGAACACGTGAATATAATATTATGGCATGTAGTTTATTACCTTTATATAATATCACAAACTTTACATGTGTTTACATGAGATGATATTGTCACCGCAATGACTTAATGCCGTCACATCCAACCACATTGCAGCTTGATTGTCCCATGTAAACTGTATGGCACCACGAAACATTGTGATGTCGCTTGCAATAGAACTGATCCTATTTTGAAGTGATGTTGCATGCAATAGAACTGATCCTATTTTGAAGTGATGTCGCTTGCAATAGAACTGATCCTATTTTGAAGTGATGTCACTTGCAATAGAACTGATCCTATTTTGAAGTGATGTTGCATGCAATAGAACTGATCCTATTTTGAAGTGATTTTGCTTGCAATAGAACTGATCCTATTTTGAAGTGATGTTGCATGCAATAGAACTGATCCTATTTTGAAGTGATGTCGCTTGCAATAGAACTGATCCTATTTTGAAGTGATGTTGCATGCAATAGAACTGATCCTATTTTGAAGTGATGTTGCTTGCATTAGAACTGATCCTATTTTAAAGTGATGTCGTTTGCATTAGAACTAATCCTATTTTGAAGTGATGTCACTTGCAATAAATGTAATACTATTTTGAAGTGATGACGCATGCAATATGAAACGGTCAGTGATACATGACAACCATGTGTGTCAACATCTGCTCACGGGAAAGCTGGAAGGTACTCGAGGGGGGAAGCAGAGAAGTGCTCAGGAAAAGCTGGAAACACCGTCCTCTTCTCAACTTTCGTCGTTTTAATGTGTTTTTTTTTGTCATTTTTTAACGTGTTGATTCAAGTGTTACCAGTTTGATGTTTCGATCTCATTCATGGCGAAAGCACACGCTAGAAAATGTTAAATCACTTCGCACCAAAGAAACGTGTTGATTAGAATGGCCTTCGTTGCAACAATTAGATCAGTTTTGTTTATTTTTTCATCCCAAAACCGGGAAAGTGGGACCAGGGGCAAATTTCCCACCCGAAAATGGTAATTTTGACACCATGGATAACATCTCCTTGTGTAAACCCAGCTTAGGTGTGGATAATTGATGTGTGATACAGTCTCTTCCATTAACAGTTCGACAGCAGTGAGGATGAGAAACTGTTGTCATATTGTGCCACCTGGCAGACAACTCTCGAAAAGAAGTTCACGTCACGCTCGTACACAACCACGGTCATAGACATCAGTGGCAAGTCTGTGTTTGTGACTCGTTACTTCCGCTCCCTGCGCCCCCCAGAGGAACTACTGAGAGACACCAGTGACCCAGTCGCCACTGCTGTACGTCGTCTCTATTATGTTCACAATGGCTGTATATGTTCATAACCGTCACCATATCCAATGGTTCACAGTGGTTGTATATGTTCATGATCGTCATCCTATTCATTGGTTCATAATCGTCACTATTCGTTGCTTCATAATGGCTGTAGATATTCATGATCATCACCACATTCCTTTGTTCACAACTGCTGCAAATGTTCATAATCATCACCCCATTATTGTTTTATAACGTCTGTAAATACAGGGTGTATTAATAATCATCAACCCCATTAATAAGTTCATGATGAGTGTAGTAGATGTTCCACCCTCATACTAATTCATATTCCATAAATCTATCTAGAGATCTATTATGTTGTATGTATTAAAATGCTCTACATGATTGCAGCAGTTAGACACTCTCATCAAAGTGTTTAAAAAGACTTTATAATTTAGAATCAATAAACTAAATAATTATTTGTAGTATTAAATTTTTTTAGTGAGTTTCTGCTCTCAGGTTGATGCTCACCGTTTGCTAAATTCTAGTCATAGTAGATAAAATTTCTCAAAACAAATAATGTACCCTAAGGGTATGTGAAATGTTTCTTTCTTATTGTAAATTGGATGCCATTGTAAAATTATTACTTGTGAAAGATGAAAACATTACATGTGATATTGTTTCAGGAGCTGGTTGCCCGCTTCGTCTCTCTCATTCCCTTTGTGTCTGACTCGATCATCTTCGCGGGACTCTTTGACATCTGGGGAACAAGCGACGTATGTACACCTTGGAAAGTCGTCAATGTATCAGACAGACAGTAAACAAATGAATCAGATTTGATGTTAGTTGTGATCATATGGATGCTCAGAAGTTTGATGTTTACTTCATTAAGATGTATTGGTGGTCATGTTTAGTTTGTTCTAATGATGACTTGCAGCCACAGCCTTAGTTAGGCCGTTTGCACCTTGTACTCTCATTTTCATACCCATTCAATATCTTAATAACTTCAATCTGATCTTCTCTTAATCTCCTTGTCTCTAGGGTTGATAAAGTACATTCTTTTAGACGTTCTTCGTAACTAAGGTCTCTCAGTTCTGGAAACATTTTAGATGCTCTCCCCTGTATTCGTTCAAGCATATCTATGTCCTTCTTACGATATGGCCTCAAAGCTTGTACACGGTGTTCAACATGAGGCCTAACTATTGCTTTATACAGAGATATCATTAGCTTTTTATCCTTGTATGTTATATTTCTCCTAATCAACCCAAGAATTTGATAACCCTTTGAAGGTGCAATAAAACACTTTCATATCAGTATTTCTTACTCCTAAGTTTCTTTTACAGTAGTACCTAGTACAGTATCTCCCATTTTATAGTTTACATCCAAGTTCCCGTGTCCTGTGTGTAGGCATTTACATTTCCCAAAATTGAATAACATCTGCCTTTTTTGAGAACATTAACTTATTAGTTTAGATCATTTTGTAAATGTTGTTTATCACCATCATCGTTAACCTGTGAAAACACTTTAGTGTCATCTGTGAAAACACTTTAGTGTCATCTGTGAAAACACTTTAGTGTCATCTGTGAAAACACTTTAGTGTCATCTGTGAAAACACTTTAGTGTCATCTGTGAAAACACTTTAGTGTCATCTGTGAAAACACTTTAGTGTCATCTGTGAAAACACTTTAGTGTCATCTGTGAAAACACTTTTGTGTCATCTGCAAATTTCAGTACATTGCTTGTTATAGTATCGTCCCAGTCACTGCTGTACATTAAGAATAATAAAGAACCTAAAACTGTTGCTTGTGGTACGCCACTCAAAACTGATTTCCAGTTTGGAACCTCCCCAGGTGTGTGACTCTATCGCCACCTGCCTCAGATTTTAATTCTCAAGCTATTAATGCTGGGTTATTCCCAGAAATGTTTTGGTATTGTTACATGACACATTTTTGGTATGCGCAGTAATCTGGCCATTTGTTTGAAATGTTGCTTAAACATCAATTGTCCATAAACGTGTGACTAGATATACATAATGTCCATGTAGATGGCTCCTATAATAGTGATCAGGTCCAGTCTTGGCAGGAGTCTCCCGGACTGATAGTGAAAATATTTGTTGTCATACAATATTATTCTTTTACATTGCATACAAATATATTATTGTATGCCATTTGCATTGTGATTGTAGACAATTTTAATTATGTATATGTTTTTATGTATGTATGTGTTTGTAATTTATGTATATATAAGAACATTATATTATACAGGAAATCTACTTAGTATGCCAAGTCAGTATATCTGTGCCTGTCTGCCATTAGCAATTCCTGCGGATGCTGCAAGGAGACGAGGAGGAGCACGCGGTTCTCCTAGTGAACTACTTCCTCCACATGGAGAAGAAGGCCTGGCTTCTACTTGGTACGTCCTTGCTCCAAGCACTGGGCATTTTAATTGTTAATACCAGTTTGTTCTGAGGCTCACTAATGATGACTTGCAGCCACAGCCTTAGTTAGGCCGTTTGCACCTTGTGCTCTCATTTTCATACCCATTCAATATCTTAAAAACTTCAATCTGATCTTCTCTTAACCTCCTTGTCTCTAGGGTTGATAAAGTACATTCTTTTAGACGTTCTTCATAACTAGGGTCTCTCAGTTCTGGAATCATTTTAGTTGCTCTCCTCTATATGCGTTCATGCGTATCTATATCCTTCTTACGATATGGTCTCCACGCTTGTATACAGTATTCTAAATGAGGTCTAACTATTGCTTTATACAGAGGTATAATTAGCTTTTTTCCTATTATGCTTTATTTCTCCTAATCAACCCAAGAATTTGATAACCCTTTGAAGCTGCAATACCATTCTGCTCAGAGTTTTCATATCAGCACTTATTGTTACTCCTAAGTCCTTTTCTTTTGCGGTAGTACCTAGAACAGTATCTCCCATTTTGTAGTTTACATCCAAGTTCCTATGTCCAAAATTGAATAACATCTGCCATTTTTCAGACCATTTAACTAATTTATCTAGATCGTTTTGTAAATGTTGTTTATCGTCATCATTGTTAACCTTTCTAAAACTTTTGTGTCATCTGCAAATTTCTTGTTATATTGTCGTCCATGTCATTGATATATATTAAGAATAATAAAGATCCTAATACTGATCCTTGTAGTATCCCACTCAAAACTGATTTCCGATTTGAAACCTCCGCATCTACTACAACACGCTGTCTTCTGTCAGCCAGCTATTTTCTATCCAATCAATTATGCCATCCCGTTACCGTGGACTTTTAATTTAAGTACTAATTTGAAGTGGCACCTTGTCGATAGCTTTCTGAAAATCTAAACAGATAATATCCAGGCATTGATTTTCTTAGGAAATTGGTGGGAGTCCAGCGGACTCCCACTCTGCTCATAATTGAGATCACAGAAAAATTTGGGAGTCCACAAATAATGCTTTATTTGTGTACTTAGTAATACTAATTAGTAATATGGCGCTGCAATCTCCTGCACGTGTACGCCTCCTATGCAGGCCCGGACTAGCAATTTAATTTAATTCCGATATTTTGACCAATCACAAGCAAACACCTCAGTATAGCCCAGAGCCCAAGATGGCTGTATCCAAGTTGGATCTGAAAGCGACTCCTACCAAGGGACACATAAGGAGTCTGTAGGTGAAACAAGGAGTCTCGGACTCACAGACTCCCATGAAAATCAAAGCCTGATATCTACTGGTGATCCCTCATCTATCCGCAAAAAAACATAACATATTTGTTCAGCATGACCTCACTTTTACGAATCCATGTTGAGATGGATTTAATTATTTTATGCCTAACATGAAAGTCCATCATATGGTCTTTAATTAACCTTTCTAATAATTTACAAACCACTGATGTTAAACTCACTGGTCTGTAATTCTCTTACTTATTTCTCGAACCCGTTTTAACTAATGGTATGATGTTTGCTTCTTTCCATTCAAAAAGAACCACTCCCTCTTGTAATGACAAGTTGAAAACTCTTGCAAGTGGTATCCTAATTTGCTCTGCTGTTTTCATTAGTAGTTTTGACAGAGTTCCATCCACTCCCTGTGATTTATTATCCTTCATTGCCTTTATTTTCTTTGCCACCATTTCTGGAGTTACAACGAACTGCCACAAATAATCTAATTTAGCTTCCTGAAATGTAGCATATGTAACTGGTAATGCCCTAATATCCTCTCTAGTAAACACTGAACTGAAGTATCCATTTAGGTGTTCTGCCATTAAAAACCCTTGTGATATTATATTTCCAGCACTGTCTTTTAGAGGTCTGACCTTGTCGCGTACATTTTGTTTACTCCTGACATATGCATAAAAACTCTTGCTCTCTTTTTTATGTTACATGCAAATTTTTGCTCATAGCTTCTTTTACATTGTCTAATTTCATTCGTAGCTGCATTAGATGCCTTTTGTAATTTGTGAAGTCTTCATCCTTTCTGATATGCATATAAACCCTCCACATGGTTTGCTTGTATGCTATTTTTCGAATAGTTACTTCAAGGTTTTGGGTTTCATATAAAATAAACTGTGGTGGCCAGTCTACACCCTCAATAATGTTGGGGACAATAACTCGTATAAACACTGACCGGTCTGTACCCTCACTAGTGTCAGGAAGATTAGCTGGTGTACACATTAAGTGTGACCAGTCTATCCCTTCACTGTTGTTTGTCCTGTAGGGACAGCCATCCCAGAGGGACGCACTGCCTACGTGCTCTCCCAAGAGGGAGCTGACTACTGGATCTGGAACGCCAGCACTGGGGAACACTTCAGGAAGGGAGACAGTCACTGTCCCGTCACAGCCATATACTGTATCGTCAACGCTGAGAACGTATGTCTCCAAACTTACAGCCATTTCGGACATATAATGAGTTCATATTGTCACAGTAAACAATTCTTATCCGTTGTTCATGGTGACAATTGTTTTGTATTGAACTTCAGTGCATAATCAGTGTCAGAATGAACCATTATAATAACATGGGGCAAAACTGACACAGGTAAGACATGATTTTTGGAAAACAAAAAGGCAAACCATTATATGTTATTCAAACAATATATGTTTACTAGTTTTGGGAATACACAGTGAGAATTTGTCCTGTCCTTATCCAAGTTGTTTACACTGTTGTATACACGTAGTAGCTGAAGGTTTCTGAATACTTTGAATACTGCATACAGAGTGTATGTAAAGAATATAATTATGTGTTAAGAAGATGTGTAATGAGATAGTTGTATCTGCTCTGTACAGATCTGGGCCAACATTCAACCCAACTGTCAGCCGTGTCGCATACATTTTGACCTGCATAACACAAAGAATTGGAAGCCATTCTTCTGTCGTGCATTCCCTGATCCATGTCTCAGCAGTGTTCAGGTGCGTTTTAACATTGTATAAATATGTTGGTAAACTGAGTATAAATGGACCAGTCGTATGGGCTCAATTTGTTATAGCCCGCCCAGCTGTTGTACTATCCAACGGACCAGTCATATGTGCTCAATCCGTTATAGCTAGACCAGCTAGTGTACTATCCAATGGACCAGTCGTGCTCTATCAGTTATAGCTCACCCAGCTGTTGTACTATCCAACAGACCAGTCATGTGCTCTATCTGCTATAGCCAGCCCAGCTGGTGTACTATCCAACAGACCAGTCATTTGCTCTATCTGTTATAGCCAGCCCAGCTGGTGTACTATCCAACAGACCAGTCATGTGCTCTATCTGTTATAGCTAGACCAGCTGGTGTACTATCCAACGGACCAGTCATAATATTATGTGCTCGATCTTTTATAGCCCGCTCAGCTGTTGTACTATCCAGTGGACCAATCATGTGCTCAATCCGTTATAGCTAGACCAGCTGATGTACTGTCCAATGGATCAGTCATGTGCTGTTATAGCCCACCCAGCTGTTGTACTATCTAACAGACCAGTCATATGTACTCGATCTGTTATAGCCAGCCTAGCTGGTGTACTATCCAATTGACCAGTCATGTGCTCGATCTGTTATAGTCCACCCAGCTGTTGTTCTATCCAACGGACCAGTCATATACTCAATCTTTTATAGCCCGCTCAACTGTTGTACTATCCCACGGACCAGTCATATGTGCTTGACCTCCAAGACCGGATTGAGACAACGCTGAAGCACAAGGTGATGGAATGGAGACCGCGCTCTATCACGCGCTGGAACCGCTACTGCATGAAGACATTCAGAACTCTACTCGTAAGGTGAGGGGCTGCGAAGAACATAACAGTAACGATCCCTCCTTAATTCGATTGTTCCGCTCTTCTCATTTCAGAATAATTTAGCAAAACAACGGAACCTATCTAGTGTCCCCACTATGACATGCTAGTTCGTTTGTATCCCCACTATGACATGCTAGTTCGTTTGTGGAATTTTTTTCGGTGCAGTCATTACATTTTAACTTTTACACAAAATTCCGTTTGACTGGATCCTGTGAAAAGTTCAGCGAAAAAAGTGCGAAATTGGTCCAACTCTATATGCTATGACAGAAAGCTGTTCACAATTATTTATCAAAGTAAATTCTTTTAGTGAAACTTAACATGATAATTACGCGCTGTTTTAATAATCCCACTGCGCATAACATTTAAGCTATTCACACACTGCAGATTTAAACATCAATGAACCTGATTCCTAAAGGGCTAAATCAGTTTAGGTGGGGTTTTAAGCCGAGTAAAAAAAAATTTTTTACTGCCTTTTCATGAAAAGTGTCAATAAACTAAACAGTTTGCTGGACAACAAGTCCATCAACCGGTAGGTACTTTACCTCATAGGAAATGAATATGCGTGATCATCAGAATGCTTACTTCTGTTTGTATTAGAGGTTTGTAAACTTTTAATTTCGATATACCTAAATCTTTCAGGACCACATCCATAACCACATACAGGTTTTGATATCTACATTAAGGTGGCCGATTACCCTGAAATAAAAGTAATGAAACTTACAATTTTATAGGTTTGAAATCCAGTAGACACCAAAAGCCAAAAAGAAAAAAAAGTTGGGGGGTCCCATGCCAATTTTTTTTTTATTTGACATGGTAACAGTTACGTCACCAACAAAATTAGCGAAATATTGTACTCTGATCATAATCGGTAATACAATCAATAAGAACTGAGAGACCTTAGTTATGAAGAACGCCTGAAAGAATGTGGTTTAACAACTCTAGAGACAAGGAGGTTAAGAGGAAATCAGATTGAAGTTTATAAGATATTTAATGGGTATGGAAACATTGATAGAAATAAATTTTTCTCACTCAAGAAGGATAGCAGAACTAGAGGACATGAGGTAAAGTTATTAGTAAAGGATCAATGTAGATTGGATATCGGGAAGTATTCATTCTTACAGATGACAATAAATGAATGAAACAGATTATCTACGGATTGTATAACTGCAAGCACCGTGAATATGTTTAAAAACAAGTTGGACACATATCTCAGGAGGGCAGGTTACACGTAGACGAACACTGTTCATATTATATAAAGCATAATATGTCAAACTCTCAAGTTCTGACCTATTTTTTCTGCAACAAATTTACAATACACATTGTTCGCCAGAAGGCACTAAATGTATTCCATTTAAATTATACTTTTTTCAGTTCTAGTTAATGTTCTTTTATAAAAAATGTATATCAGTTGTATTTATTATTGGCATAGAGAACATAGTTTAATTTGACAGTATGACTTTTGTGTTGATTTCAAGTTACGACTACAATGTGCAGACCAATGCACACATAGCTTGATTTCAAGGTAGTCAGCCACCTTAAGTGAACAAATAAATATTGTTTATTAGATGTTCAGTTTGACAGAACTTTGAGTGGTATTTATCTTGGGGCTACAGCAGATCGGGTACACTGGAGTCTGACTCTCTCTCAAAATATGTTGATATAAGTTTGTTGAACTTAATTTCTCTGCCACTTTCTGCCTTTGCCAGTAGCTGCAGTTAAATGGTCTGAAAAAAATGGCAGATGTTATTTAATTTTGAGAAGTGTAAATGCCTACACACAGGACATGGGAACTTGAATGTAAACTATAAAATAGGAGATACTGTTCTAGGTACTACTGTAAAAAAAGACTTAGGAATAACAATAAGTGCTGATATGAAAGTTTCAGACAGTATGGTGTTACAGCTTCAAAGGGTAATCAAAGTCCAGGGTTGATTAGGAGAACTATTAAATACAAGGATAAAAGGTAATTATACCCTTGTATAAAGCAATAGTTAGGCTTCATTTAGAATACTGTATACAAGCTTGGAAACCATGTCATAAGAAGGATATAGATAAGCTTGATCGAATACAGAGGAGAGCAACTAAAATTTTTCTAGAACTGAGAGACCTTAGTTATGAAGAACGTCTAAAAGAATGTGGTTTAACAGCTCTAGAGACAAGGAGGTTAAGAGGAGATCAAATTGCAGTTTTTAAGATATTGAATAGGTATGAAAATAGTAATAGACATATTTTTTTCTCACTCAAGAAAGATAGTAGAACTAGAGGACATGAGGTGACAATAGTAAAGGATCAGTGTAGATTGGATATCAGGAAGTACTCGTTCTCACAGAGGACGATAAATGGATGGAACAAATTATCAACAGATTGTGTAACTGCTAGCAGGTTGACACATATTTCAGGAGGGCGGGTTACACATAGATAAAAAAAATGTTGGACTCTCGATAAGCCAATGGCTTCCTTGGCCACTTGCCATCTGGGCCTTACCTTGGATGGCAATCTTGTTAAATATATTGTAGTTGCATTGATGGTCGCTAGGTGGTAGCACTACTGTCGTGATATTCACTCTGGCCACTGCTCACGTGGCCTGCGTGCACTGCCACAGTCAGCTTCAAGGGTCAAGTCTCAGTTAGACTTCCTGGTGTGTTACACGAATGTAGGGCATAGTAAGTTTGGATATAGGACGTTTTAAAAATCATACGATCTGATATAAGTGCATTTGTGCAGGGACATTGTCAGGTTTGCTGGCTGCAGCTGTTGAGAGTGAAATGGTGGATTCTTAGATGATTTCAATAGACGGAAAGATATTTGTGATTTTTTTGTCCACTAGACATGTGTGCGTCGTAATTCATGCCAATATTGTTCAACATTAAGGGGTATCGCACATACAGATATATTACAAGAGTTAGAAATGTATAATTTTGACAAAAGTTGACCAGCATGTCAGTGGGATGATGACAGCGGCTGGTAAAAACTTTTAGATTTTTTGCTGTTCACGTTTTCTTATAATCGTGCAAAACGTTAACATGGTCACCAATGGGAAATGTACCAACCCGGGACCGGTGACCAGACCAGGTATGGTTGATTGTGTGGTGTATTAGTAAACATGTTGGTGCGTGTTTCAGCCTTGAAGAGTCCCGAGGCCATGGCCTACAGCAGAAGCACTGCGATGAACTAGAGAAGGTGCTTGGTGCATACAAGGTAAAGTAATGTGGATTTGACATTAGGAAAGCTCCCATTTTCCTAAGTAACAATGAAATGGTTGGAAGAAAAATACTTTTTACTGTGGAAATGCTAACATAGTTGTATTTAAAATAAAAATGATAGATATATTATACCCATAAAAAATTTATAGGACCCTTGAAAGTCTTTGGCTACTTGGTCAACATGCCATACAGACAATGTAAGCCAATGACTTCCTAGTTCATATGCCCTGTAGGACTAAAGATAAATAATGGCTTTCTTGTCCACATAGATAGATATCAATCAACATGCACCGGCCAACTTAAAGACTCGGGCTTCAGAAATACGTGAAGATAAGGGGATTGTTACATTGCAACGTTCACATTAGCTGTTTTTGCCATGGCCCGATTTGGCTGACTTTTTTTATGTATTTTTCCGTTGTGCCACTACAAGGTAGCACCTTGTAGCATGGGTGACTTGGCTGTGGCTTCCTCCTTTGGCCTCACCTTTTGGCCTCCCCGTTTACAAGATACTAGATATATCACTGGCTCTTAAGATATGTATAATATTGTTTCTTTCTACAAGATATAAACACCATTCCCGCCTGTCATCACTGTTGCAGGTTGCAAAGACTGTGTTAGACGTTAACAAATCAACACTAAAGACAACCTTAAAATAACCTGGTATTAAACTATCAATGAAACAAGAGAAACAACTAACACTAACTTTGTCTATACTTGCTTTGTTAACTTCATTCACTACTTTCAAGTGCAAATATAACCCATTTAAGCCAAGACTAGTTGAAATCACATAAATAGTCAATGTTTTATAATTGTTCATTCATACTCATTTGTTCATCGTCTATGATTTACCCTAGCCTTTATTTACCCTAGCCTGTTGTATGTAGTCAAATACTCAGTAAGTCACTTAATTCAGTACGGGTACTTGTGTTGTTTTTCTACACTTCATTATATGTAGGTCTATGTTTATCTGAATAAAATGATATTCTCTGCGTGATTTGAACAAATTGTATGTTTCAGATGACTGGCTTCCCAATCAACATGCCAGACTCAGAACTCAGCCAGATAGTGGAGGCGGTGTATGCCACTGGCGTACACAACACTGAGAACAGGGATGTGGAGTTCGCCCTCGCTGTACACATCCACCCCTACCCCAACTCTGTTCTCTCTGTCTGGATCTATATAGCATCCCTGGTGAAGAAGAGATGAGAAGAGCAGTAACAGCAACAAGTGTTTCTATTAGGCCATATACAAAAATTCACAATTTCTCATCAGAACGTTTTTAAAACGTAAACAAAGGATTCAGGTTTTTTTATAATGCTGATGACGGTGTTAGCTACTATCAAAGAAGCTATTATCAACCACTAACAACTTCAGAAGTGTACTAAATGTGTTTCTTAGAAGTGGTACAGCATAATTTGGATCACAGTTATTTGGGAAATCCGTAGAGGAATAATAACATTTAGCGCCACTTATTTACAAATGCGTGCATTGATGAGAAACTGGGAATTTTTATTTTATGGCCTTGCATCAATATCCGTCCATCTTCATGTGATTATCCATGGAGTAATTATAACAAAATATTTTGTTTGAACTATGAAAATTATGTGATATGTAAGTTGTAGAACATGGATTTTAGAATGATCAGAGGTGTTTATTTTAGTGTAATTCCATTTTAATGTTCTTTTTTTTAACATGATCACTATTCTGCATATATAGCTTATTTTTACATGACTGTTTAATGATGATCTTGATTATGAAATAACAGATACCAGACTTGTAGAATCAGACATCTTTTATATCATTGGCTATAAAATGTTTGCTAAGAATATCAATTTATTAATGTATAACGTTTTTTAACCCTTTGTTTCTAGAAGTTGCTCTAATGGTTTTAATCGGGTGTAATTTATAATTATGAATGGGTATATATGTGTAATTATTGTATATGCAGCTTAGCCAGTTCACAGTAAGACTTAGTTTTTCCTCAGTACGCGTAATAGCTGCGATTCTGCTTGTAAAACCCTTTTATATATCTGTATACTGTACTTTCAATCTTCAAAAAATATCTTTCAATAACTTATGTGTTTATATGATACCAGCATTATTACAAACGCACACTCAGTTTAATTACTGAAAATCCCCAATGATATGTGTTTTACATTTCTAATATAGTCTATTACACCTGTATCAGAATATAAAAAAATTAAATTGTCATTCAACAGTTTGGCAAAATCTCATATGTTAGAGTCGTTATGACAATTTAAATTACAATTTGTGTAAGTCTTGATAGGGTACTTAAGTTTATATTTATATGTTTTTATGGATTTTTGTATCATTTATTTATTAATTAAAGTGAAATGTTACCATATATGCTAACTGTTTGTTGTGTGCAAGCATGCATGCGTGTTAATGAGTCTTAAATTTGCTTAGTTCTTAATCACCACAGTACAAATGAAACAGTAAGTTTACTAAACAACATGTTTAGTTCTTAAACAACACAGTACAATTGTACAACATGTACAATTCAAAAAGTTTACAAAAATAATACATATGTGATAAAATGGTACTAAAAATGCAAGTATCATCGAAGTTGTAGCATTAAATATCCAGTTAGTTCAAAGCATAACTTGTGTTGACATATCTGGAAAAAAATAGTATGAAGTGACCCCCCTGTCATTGCTGCTACAGCAGTGACCCCCCCGCGCACGCCCCAAGTAATCAGAACAAGAAAAGCTATGCGTTGCAGGCCTGGTAGTAACGGTAATGTCCCCAACAAACAGTTGATAGTGATCAGGCTTTATATAATACCTCTGTACTTGTTCGCCACTTGTACATAGCCTGTCACAGATAACAGGGGACTTGCCCTAAATTACACCAGTTCTCCGGCTGCACTTCAACGGTGTCAAGGCAAAACGTGGGTCAATGCATGTGAAATTAAACTGAAAGTGGGTAGTATAGCGGCCATCCCTGTTGGATAGGCCTAATGTGTTGTCGTGGTGGTGTCGGAATATCGTAATCTGCTGAAGCACAAGCCAGTGCACTGTTACATAGACCAGACAGACACCGACTACCATTGCGTACTTGTGTAAATATTTGTGGTAGCCCTTCATCAGGGTTCTGCGGGTCTGAACATAAAACCACTCTGGTGATATCGCCTTCCACGTGCCGCCTACACGGGTATGCTTTCCACGACACGTTCACGTTGGAACCTGGTAGTATGGTGTCAACATATATTTCCATTATTAATATAAAACCGATATGCTAATATTCAAGATTTGTTGAGGGTGTCTGGATTTCTATCACACCCGAGCTGTAGAGCATCACAACCACCGGACGACGCTAGCCATATACCGCTTAAATCGATATAACAATCTTCATCATTTATTGTTCATCATATTAATTTACGTCAGGGTATGGGTTTTTTCTATAAACTCGACTGGGTGCAACATAACCACCGGACGACGATAATCGTATCCCTTAATGTAATTTGTTTACATAACCATATCCTTTCACATTCCTTTTCATATAGCCATATAAATATACACTATTAGTACTTATTGCCGTCATTTTACATTTTAGCCGTATAACCATAGAGTACAGACATGAAAAAGCTGATTCACACACCCACTAAATTTACCCTGTCAGTATATAACCACACGCGTAATACGTCATACGTCATAGGGTTAATATACAGTATATAAGGAAGGATTCTTGCTGTAAATCACTCGGATTTGAAGCAAAGGAAACGTTGTACCCAGGAAAAGAGAAAGGAGGGATTATCACATTCGAGAAGTCCTAACAGTTGCGGTGTGGATCACGTGAACAGCAGCATGAAGGTAACTGTCACGTTTACGTTTTGGCTTCTTTGTAGTAGGGTCTACTGGAGTTACTGGGCTCGGTTTCTAGGACTTTACAAACGTCCCCGAAAATCGTAGCTAGGGGATCAGCCTAAGTACTTTAATGATGGCCACTTGTAACTGTCTCAACATAAATATCTCCACCTCTTATCACGTGATTTATTTACGATAACGGAAGTACGAGAAAACTTAATTTACCAATATACATACTTGCTGTTTACAAACGACTTATTATTCAGATTGGAACATTTAGAAACCGCAAGGAGAGGGATGACTCCTTTTAAAATTAATTATGATTTAGGGTAGCACTTCATTTCCCATAATTGGAACCTCTGGTATTCCCTGCATAAACCCGGTACTACGTTCTGTGTTAGCTCGATAGTACGCCCAACGCCAGTCCGACAGTACAGTATTCCATGTGCAAACCATGTAGTACTCTCTGGGTTAACCTGTCACTATTCCACGTGCAAGCCCTGTAGTACTCTCTGGATTAACCTGTCACTATTCCACGTACAAACCTTGTAGTACTATCTGGGTTAACCTGTCTCTATTCCACGTGCAATCCCTGTAGTACTATCTGGGTTAACCTGTCACTATTCCACGTGCAATCCCTGTAGTACTCTCTGGTTAACCTGTCAGTATTCCACGTGCAAGCCCTGTTGTACTCCCTGGGTAACCTGTCACTATTCCATATACAAACCCTTTTGTACTCCCTGGTTAACCTGTCACTATTCCATATACAAACCCTGCATTACTCCCCGGGTTATGTTTTGTCACAGCTTCCCGTTTCACGAGAAGAATTCCATGGTGATTGCAAACAGAATTGCCGCCACGATAACAGGAAACGCGTTGAGCTAATTAAAGGTGCTTTCCCTGAAACACGTCATAGTTACTGTAAAACAGCACATTTCTTACGAAACAGGCAGCGTCGCGACCCTGCTTTGTGTAAAACCTACCAACCGTTTAGCTGATAGTTCCGCGCTAGTGCGTCACAAACCGCGGCCGTTCGCAGGCCGTTGCTCGCAGGCCGTTCTATAGACTCCCGGAAGTAACATGGCGGTGGGGGAACGGATTCGCGATGACCATGTTCCTGGTATGGGAAACACGGCAGTTATATTTAGTAATGTTTACCCTACCTGGAGATAGACTATAAAACCAGCCATTCAGTTGAACTCGAAGCAAGAGAAACACTGCGCTCACGAGAAGCTCCCGGGATTAGAACAGGCGAACAGAGTCAAATCATTACGAAGTCGTGACCCGGTTATTATGAACAGCGAAATGAAGGTAATTATCAAGTTTAGCTTCATGGTTTTGTTTCAGGGATTTGAGTTATGTGTTTGAATTGCATTGTCCTGTTTACCTTCGCAGTGGTGCTGGGATTTGACATTGCTGGATATCGTAACTAGATGGAGTAAATATTACCGAATTGTTAACCATTCAGTTTGATTTTGCATTACTTTTGTGTTATAAATGGTTGATTCAATTCAATAAGTGTCCATTACATTTTAGGTCACTGATTCTATTTGACACGCGGGTGTGTCGGACTATATTAAATCAGGGCTCCCAAACTTTCTTGGTCAAAGGCCACCCAAAATGTCTGCTTTCTGGCCGAAGACCCAGCTTTGTGATTCACATACGTAATGTGCGCTAATTTCGCTCGTTTGTCGTGGACCCCTGACATTGTACGTGGCGATTCCCAAAGGTCTCGGTCCTAGCCTGTGGACCCCTGTGTTATGCCATGTGTCTCACGTCTAATACTACTGTGACTCTCTGCAACGAATACATCTTGTACGGTGTGTAACATATGTTTTCACTCTGTTTCAGACAA